>BMAW01079165.1:0-22368 GCA_019974015.1 Nephila pilipes | reverse complement strand
TATATATATATATATATATATATATATATATATATATATATATATATTGGTTTCAATCAGATTCGGAGTGTTAGTAGTATAATTAGGAAGATAGTACTCTGTAGCATCAATGATTTTTAAAAATTAACATACTTCCTTGAATATTTTTTATTCAATTACAAGCTAATCCGAGAAGTTTTTCCAAATTTATAAATGACCCTTCGTCCCGGATTTGAAATTTTAACTTATAAACGTTATTGATTTTTTTCTATCTTCAGCGCGTTTTTTATATGATATTTAATAATTTTTCGAAAGGAATGACATTTAGCAGCGCGATGAATAAACATACATCTTACTAACAATTTCTGCAACAGCAACAATTTTTTCAGAACCCATTACAGCATTCGGATAATTTTATAATAGGAATATAAGTACAAATATTCAATAATATAAGATATTTTTAACCTTATATTATAAGACAATCTGATACCAAAACTAAAGTTCTATTAATAAATGAAAAAAGTACTAATTTTGTGTGTTATGACAAGAGAGACAATACTTAAAAGAAAGTCTCTCTTTCGAAAACCTAGTAATAACAAGGAAACACGGCATACCATGTCATACAATGCCATGTCCATTACTGGACATGGCATTTGAACCAATACTATCAATGTGAATACTGTAAGCTATGATTACAAACTTGTAATCATAGTACATTCAATGGACCCTTGGATTCGAGAGGCTTTGATTTGATAGCAGACCCATCTAAAGCCATTTGAGTATTGATTATTATTGTAAGCATTATTAAGTGTTGTTATTGGAGTATTGACCTACTAAGATTATAACGTTATATTTTAAGTATTGATATATTTTGAGGAATAGCATTAAAAGATTTTTAATAAAAAGCGCGAAATTAAATGAATATTACTTGTAAATTAATTACTACATGTCTTGGCGATTATTGTAATACAAATGCACCTATATTATACAACTAAATAACAAAATTTGTCAGTTTTATAAGAATACAATAAACATTTGTCAGTTGTCTATTTCATAGAATTAATAACGAACTCAAATTTAATTTTCTGACTTTTTTACATTAATAAATTGTTTTCCTAAATGAGCTTGAGCACCCTGTTGTCAAATCTCTTCGTAAGTTATAGTAAGGAAAAAACGTTTAGAAAGTGGGTCTGTTTATTACAAATATCACTCATATGTTATTATTAACACAATAAGTTACAATGCATTAAAATTTTTATTGAAAATACATATTTTGTGGCATAGCTTACTACTTTCTGGATGTCAATTTAAGAAATATGAAAAATATAACAATGCATGCAATCCACTGGATAAAAGTATTTTTGTTTGTATTTTTTTCATATTTCAAACGCTTTTTGTTATGTTAGATAAAAGATTGCTGTTCATGGGTTTTGAAATATTGAAGAACGTAATATTTGATGAGTTTGAATAGAAGACTTAATTTTGAAAAAAAATGACCAGGGTCACTTTTTCCGATAAATTATTGTTTAAAAAAATCACATAAACAGTTTTGTAACAATTCTGTGACAGAACTATTTTTTTAAAACAAAAGTATCAATATATTTCCTTTTTTTTTTGTTGTTCGTGGATATATATATCTTTGCAGAATTCAAAGGTAATCTTACACATAAGTGATGACCCTGGGATATGTGATCTGAAGACATAAGTACAAAGTTTAAGAAGTGAATATAGATTTCAATCTGATGTGAATTGCATTTATCATTGAGAGTTACTGCGCAATTGGGTACCTCCGCCAAATTGGCGATTAAAGCGGAATTTTTTTTTCTCTTTACAGCGCCACTAAGCGTAAATGAATTTAAAAGATAAATGCTTTGTTATTTTAAATTAATTTAAAATTACTTGATACAAAGTATCAAACTCAATACATTTGTTATACAAAGATTGCAAAAGCGACAAAAAAAATGCAGAAACCGAAGATAAAGTTATCCAGGTTACCAGAAATTATTCTAAATTGCCATTAATTGAGAATAGATATAGTTATTGTGTATTTAATTCATATGACTGTATTTTAAATTTGAGTAATGCTACGAATATTGCATTTACAGATATTTTTTTTCAAATTATAAAAAGAAAATCTCCTCAACTATCTTTGAAGCTGTGGATAAAATCCATCATTGAAATAAATTGTTTTGGAAATTATAAGAGAAAATTATGTTTAGAGGCCTTTTCAAAACCATAATGAATCTATGGCAGAAATGACGTGATTAAAAACACAAATATGCACAATTATTTTTAAATATGAAACTAGTTTTTCAAAAAATATTACGTACTAACGCTTTTGTTTTATTTTATAGCAGCAAAGTTGTCATAGAAACGTATTTCGTACTAATTGTGCTTTAATTACATAAAATTATTACTTTATTATTTATTTTTATTTCTTAGCAACAGATGTGAATAAAACATAAAAACTCGTGAAAAAGATCAACATAGGAATAAAAACAATTTTGAGATTCCCTCTTTGCTTAATTGCTCAATATTAAACGAGGTACATTTTTACATTCCAGTTGTTCATTGTATATTTTTCTAGCATTTAAGTAAATGAAGGATATGTGATTATAAAAAATGTAGCAAACGCTTAAAGAATTATAATAATGTAGAAACCTTACAGTGCTTTTGCATTCTGTTCATTGAAAATGTTAACAAAATACTATTAAAAATTATTTTTTAAATTTAAAATTAAATGAAAAGAGGCACTTTTAACTTAATGGTAATGAAATTTAAGAGAAATTGATCAAGAGAGACTTTTCATAGATTTGAAGGGACTTAGGGCGTAGCAAAAGAATGAAAAAGAGAATAAATATTTCCAAGCTTACAAAGTACAAAGAAATAAAAAGAGAGCTTTAGTAATATTAATATTTTAAATAATATAGTTTAACAATATCAACTGATTTTGTATAATGTTCAACCTATTTGAACAAATCAACATTGGAAAATAGATATTGGTTCATTGTAGGTAGTGGAACTTGTAGAACAGAATAATATAATACTAAACGAAGCAATAAAAATAAGAAACATGACAAATTTAATTTCTCTTAAGTTAACACGTTCACGGATGTGATTGATATAGCATTGTTTTTGATTGGAATGCAAAATGAAATTGAAGCTATAACATTAAAAGTTTTAAGCCACATTATCATGGTTTTAATTTTATGAAGCGTTATTATTATTATTTTTAACCATTTTTGTATTTAAATGTCCTGGTTAAATTGAACATTGAATATTTTCATTTTGTTCTGTATTTTCTTTGCGTATTAAAAAGTTTCCGTTTTCTGGCATATTGCGTAAAATAAATTTTCAACATTTGATGGGGAAGCAATAGCATACGTAACTTATAACTATTAAAATGTATAGAGTATACTGAGCATTCGGACAAAATATAACTTTACTAAATTTGTATATCGCGTTTGCTTAAAGTTTAATGATAAACTATTTATACCTTTCTGCAGCTCATTAAATTTTTTATAGTTTGAGAATGTGTAAAAAATTAAAATAGAACAGTAAATTTTGATTTGGATAGTAAAAATTGATATCAAGGAACTATGACAAATTTGAAGTGAAAATATTTGCATTGTTTTATTTTTATAAGAACTGAATAAATTGGAATATAAAAGTCTAAATTTGTTTCTTTATAAAATTATTTATCCAAAACTTTATTTCCAGAAGTTTAGCCAGTGTTTGATATCTTAGGAATAAGTCTCAAAATTCAGAAAATAAAAAAGAAGAAAACAATCTGCTTGTACCTGAAATTTTTTTTTATTTCCACCTGTCATTTGGAAGTTTTATATGCAATTTTGAAGGGAAAAAAGCCGTCTTGTAACTCGAGAAAAAAATACAGTGTATGATAGATGATGTGGCATCCGCTGTTTACTGCTTAGGGTTTCAGGTTTTCCCTAACAGATATAACGATGTAGAATTTATCGTTTCTCTTTCGGAAACTAGCAACATTTTTTAGACGCCAATGGAAATTCTGTCATAAATTGTCAAAACATCTTTTACGAACGAAATCTTTTGTACATATTTTTCCTTTGCTACAGAAGAGATGAAATATAGCTTAACGATCCCGTTTGTTTAGATATACACAAATGTAATTAGTAGATTTTTGCTGAGGCTTCAAGTTTGCATACCGATTACATGTGATAATGCTTACTATCTGCTAACACACTTGTTAATGATATATTACTTACACATTATTTTTAAGCACTTAGTGATACAGATGATTGTTATAAAAAGTCATAAATATTCAAAAACGTTTATGCGTAAATATTTGAAAACCTTACAAAGAAAATATTTATAACGAAGAAGACGAATTTTAACCGATGGAAGGAAACATACTTTTCGATTCTTTTATTCACTGCACCACGATTAAAAATAACAATATTTATTTTAGAATGATTGTTGGGCAGCTAACCCTGCTTGCTCTTTGGATTTCAACTAATGATCTGTGTACGTTTTAATGGATTAATTGTTAATTAAGAATAATTAAATATGCATATTATTATCTACAAACAGAAAATTTTATTTGCTAAATGGAAATTCTATTTTTTATATCATGAAACTAATTTAAAGTTTCGTTCAGCTTTGAAAATCATCCAGACGCACACAAACTCGATCCTTTAAAAGAAAATTCTCCCACGTATTGTTCAATCTTTAATGGGCTTTGAATTAAATTTTTGTGATCCCAGTTCAACAATCTTCTTCCTTTAGTCTTTCTGTTTATTAAAATCTATTATTGTCATTTTTAATTGAATAAATGACTTCCTCACAAACATTTCCACTTCTAAGAGTCAAAGGCATAGTAGTCATGGTCACGGACACGAGGGCGGTTGTTTTCGTCGAATCGTAGATTCGAGCCTTGATGACACTAAAAACTCACCTTGTAGATGGATAATCATTAATTTGATGGAGGTCCCAAGACTTCTCGTTGGCAAAATATGGAAGTTTAGAGTAGGAGGTACTAGCTCATGCGTCATCATCCTTACTTGACCGAGGTTGAAAATTACAAGATCCGTCGCAAATAGCCCTCATGTTGTTTCTAGGGCGATGATAATAAATCCAACCCAATTCTAAGCGTAAAAAACTCAATTTCAATCATTTTATAATTTAACAAAAGGAAATACAATTAAAATGCTAAAATGTAGAGGAATCAATAGACGTTATAAAAAAGTTATAATAAAATGCACGTGAAAATGTTTTGGCGAAATCCATTTCTATTGTTAGAGAAATGAAAACAAATAAAGCATCTTCAAGTTAATAATATATTCCTCATATTAATTCAATTTTTTCAAAAAACGTTCGGGTAATTTGTAAGCGTTTATTTTTTGGATTATGAGGATCGTTAAGTAGAAAAAAATTGTTTTTGTTTTTCATTTGAAAGTGCAATGAGTTATAGAGATTTTAAGTAAAATAGCGCAAAAGTCTGTCTTGTCTGTCTTGCATGTTATTTTATCAACATTTAATTTGGAAATGTGTCAGGCACTTCTGTGAATACAAGTGGAATATTAAAAATTATTATAAATCATACATTCATCCATTTAAAGGTATGTTAACTTACGAATCATTAATACATATTTATAGATTAATATAATATTCTAAATTTTTGAAATTGTAAGTATTTGAAATTCCTCACACGTTTTATTCATTATTTGAAAATATTTTTTAAAGGATGCATTGCGCAATTTTAAATTTCCTTTAATTTTGGAAGGAATATATAATTTAAATTTTTATTAGCTAAAAATATTTTCAATTATAATAAATGTTTCTTTTAAAATTAATTCCCGAAGTAAATTATTAAATTGAAATTCGACTAATTCATTTATATTACATGCCTGTTTTTCTCATTTGTCTTTCATATAATCTTGTCTAAAGACAGAAAAAGTAAAATAAAATCTTTCAGCATTCATTTTTGTTCATAATTATTTCTTTCTATATTTTTAAAGTTAAGAAACATTTAAAATATAATATTGAAATTTTTTAAGCTGAAACTCTGAAAGCAATAACTTTTAAAATAAAATATAATTTTTTTTAATTAATTTCATTGTGTGTTAGTGTTATTCTCTCCTTTTAATTAAGCTAGGATCCTGAAAAACAAAAAAGCAATATAGAATAATTTTCATCTAGCTCTAATTGAATATTTCACCAAAATGCTACCTATATAATTGGTGTTTTCTTGAAAATAAGCATTTAATTCAATTAATTCAAATTTTATTCGTTTAAAAAATTAATTTTCATACATTGTGTTCCAAAAACCATTCTATAGCAGACATTAATAATTATTCAAACTGCGTTAATCATTAAAATTAGATATTACACATTGATAGCAAAATATCATAAACTAATTTAAAAAATTAGATAAATAATTAGCAAATTGTATTTTAGAAAAAAATTATAAAAATTTTCAAATCATTCGTTAAAAGTTACTGTATTATTGTAAGAGTGTAAAAGAATAAATATAATTATTTTTTCAATATAATATCAAAGAAATATATGAAGAATATTTATCTCATTATAAGAAAATTATGTTAAAAAAACGTTAGTTCCTTTTCTTACGCACTTCAGTATTATAATCATTTTAATCAAAATATAATATATTTTTAAATTGATGATAAGCACGTAATATTCTTCCGTTATTTTTGTTAAATAATAATGAGAACAGTAAGAATATTTCTCATTATAATTTATTTTCCAGTTTCTTTTAATGTATGTACATACATAAATTATGCATTAAAATAATCTAATAAAAATACAATGACTCAATATCTGCTTTTTAATTTCACTCATATTTATAAAATTTTGTTCAAAAATATTCCATCGAATTTCTATGTCTAAACAACAAATTGTCGAACAAGAAACGCTATTATTTTAATTTTCAATTTAATATTAATGAAAAAAGAAATGTGGAAACGGAAATTTGTGACATCATATCCGGTTTTCTCACTTCAGTATGTAAACTAGTTCATTACCTTTATTTTCTCTCTAAGAAATATTTCATGGAGATCTTTAGAATACTTCCTGTAAAAAATAATTGGTTGGATGCTTCAGAAAAAAATTAATTTTGAAGCAGCATTGTTTTGTGGATATTTTCATCGCTATTAAATTGATTTTCACAAATACTTTAAACAGGCGTGGGAAATAGTTATTTCCTTTGTAACCGCGTATTAACCGTATATAACGAATTTTTTAGGAAAAAGGATGTACAAGTTTGAAAAAATAATAACCCGTTTTGCAATCATTTAATGTACCATATTTTCATAAAAGCATTCTATTTCATGAAATGTAGCAGTACACTTAGATTATTAGTATAAAAAAAATTTAAATATTTATAATCTCAAAAATTTTGAGTGACTAATAGTGGGAAAATTGTCTCAATAAATCCCACTTAGCTTGAAGAAAACTCCCATTCAAAATCTTTTAATATATATTTCTTCCTTAACACGGCGATTTCATGATGCGTAATGTACATTTGAATTTATAGTGAAACTAAATATTTTCATAATTTCATAAGACCATTGAGTCAGACATCATTTCAGGAGATTTTTTTTTCATTTATATATCTGTACCTCAAAGTGTACAGAGGTGTTGTGTCTAATGAAAGAGGATTTGGGTAAAAGTAATGAACAGTTTTATTACAGTAAGTTCTATTATTAAAATAATTTCATTACAACAAGTGTTTGGATTTATAATTTTAAAATGAGGAATTTAACTTTGATTCAATTTATAAAGAACTTTGTTGGTTATTTGATTCTACATTTTATTGTTTCCATGACTTAGTTTGATTAAGAACTGAGCATAGAACCAATGGTTTTTAAGATATTGTACTGTTAACATTCATTTTTCATTCACAAAAATTTATGATCGTGGAATAATAGGGAAAAAATTGTATTTTAACATCAACGATTCTTTATTTCAAATACTTTGCCTTTGAAAACTACCAGCAATAGATCTCTTCTCTTATCGAATATAACATATCCTCTACTAAACCGTGTTAAATTTGAGTTCATCTTTTATTCGTGTAAATGAACTCTTTAATGAAGAAGTTTTCAAACTTTCATCTGCAAGTAAAGATGGCTGACTACTTAATTATTTATTTCATTGATATCTTACTGTCTTATTAATTTTTTTTATAATTATATATTTTAAATTAAATCTTATTGGGTTAATAATCTCTCGCAAAATAGGGATTTTCCATATGAAATTTTACTTTTATCATTCATTGATTTTGATTAAACTTAACTGATTTTAGTTTTTAAATGTAAGTTTGTTTGTGTTACAAATCCTTAATTAAATTTAAAAAAAAATTCTGATCCAGCATTCTATTCGAAAGGAGTGCGTCATATTTTTGGAGTTAAGCTTAACATTTTTTTGTTGATAAATTTACGTTAAATGTTAAGTATAAGACACACCCTAAATTTAAGATGTTAATTTAAATTTTAATATGTTAAAAAATATGTAATTTATGTATTTATGAAATAATATTTCTCTTCATAATGCAGGTAACATGTCTATTATTCTTCAATTAAAAAATTAATACTTTTACCAATCAATATTATTGTGAATGTTGCAATTGAAACGAATGCTGATAGCCATATTATTTTTCAACGATTGTAAAATTTTGTTTAAGATAATACTGTGATCATTAATTTTGAATAGTTTCACAAATTATTTTATATTTGTTTGTATGTATAAAACAATCATTCAAAGTTGCTATTGTTTTAACTTGTTTATACAAACAAACACACACACACAAAGACACACGCACAAACACACACACAAGACACGCACAAACACACACACACAGACACACGCCTGCACCTGTATATATATATATATATATATATATATATATATATATATATATATATATATATATATATATATATATATATACTCAAAACCAAGCAGTTTGATTTTTTCTCTCTAATTCTTTCTTTTAAATATAGATTGACATGTTTCAATAAGCATATTTCCCCAAATTTCGAATGATTTATTCTTAATTGTTTCTTTTATCTACATTTTATTTCAACATGGAGAGTTTTCATTACAACAATTTCCCACTTGTCTAGTAAACAAGTTGAAACATTTATATTATTTAAAGATTATAAGGTTTAATAAGATTTGAATAAATATTTAAACAAAGCGTGACCTGATTCGTAATAGTATTCTTTTTAAATTTTTTTAATTTCCTTTAAAATACTTCTAATTTTCAATAACTTTAATAATAATAAATTAGATTGAATTTCAAATGTTTGATTAATGTTGTTACAAAGAGTTTTTTTTCTCTGTGCTTGAAGTATAACTAGTAATTTTCTTTTCAAAAAATATCGAGATTACTCAAAAAAATATTTTAATTTCAAGGCATACAAATAAAAAGAAACGTTTTCCTCATTAAAGTTGTAAGATATTGCCGTTAATAATAATGAATATCAAATACGCTTAAATAAATAAACAATATTAAATCAAAGAAATTGTTTAAGAAATAAGATTGTTACAATTAGATTTTTTTCCCTATTAATCAATAGAAAAAACAATATTAAACCAAAGAATGTTTTTGAAAGTATGCAATATAGTATTTTTCAAACAACAGTTACTTTATACAGATCATGATACTAAAATAAATATAACGTAACAATAAAATGATTCGTATACATTTTTTATTTAAATCTGGGTATGAATTTTCATTTCGTCTTTGCTTAAATAACCATAACTTGATTTATTTGACTGGAAAATAAAAATGATAAGTATTAAAATAAAATTTAAGATTTAACCTTTCCTTAAAAATGGTGTGATAGCTTTAAGAAAGAAAATAATTTAAGATTAAAGTGAAATAAATGGTAATATTGATAAAAGAATGTAATAGAAAGCTCCAATGTCTGTGTATCTGATCTTAGGACACATTATTTTCGGATTTTCTTAAACTGTTCCAATTGAATCAGCGTTGATTTTATAGGATACTATTCAGCTTAAGAATATATACATTTAAAATGTGAGACTAAAGGTAGTTTTGGTAAGTTCAGAAATTTTATAGGTCGTAAAAATAAAGTTCTTAAATGGCAGTGAAATAAACTTTTATGGGTAGCTTAACATTGTAATCCAATAGTATAGTTTACGTGGTGAAGGTTTTGGATGTAACTTGAGATTAGAATATTAGTGACGAAATATAAACACTACTTTTTGAGTACTTCAAAAACATCACTGTATTTATAAAATAAATTTATTTGAACTATACTAAAATATCAATTTAAATATTAAAATTATTTATTTATACAAACATGTTCAACACAAACAGAAATGCAACTCTATTTTCAAGTAAATTTCATATGCATATAAAAGACACATATATGGTTGAAAGGTAAGAGACACATTATATTAAAACTGATGCAGTATTAACAATATAATAAATTTAATGTTGTAATTTTGAAGATATCAAATATTTAGTAAATACTTAAAGAAGGTAAAATTTGAGGTAAAATTAGTAATATCCAAACACTTCATTGCATATTCATAACGTACTCCAGTAGAGGACCACTTTGAAATGATAAAACAGGGTTAAAGAAGGAATTTATTGGTTTTGAATCAAAAGTCAGTGAAATCAATACTTAAGTGATTAGTTTGTTTTAATGAAAAGTAAAATGAAATAAATATAATTTCAAAAAATAACATTTTGATGGCTTGCTGAATGAATTGCTTAATAGTTTTACTGAGGTTGAAGGTTTTATTTTTGATATTGTATGTATAAATACTAAAAGAAAAAAAAATAATTGATTTCATTATAGCTTTGAAAAAATATAGTTTTTCCTTTAAATTTCAATTTGATTTAAAATAGAAAACATAATATTGTCATATTTGATTGTTCTCATCAAAAACTTTATAACGAGTATAAATTTGAGCATGATTATCAAACTATTTTACTTCGTTTTCCCATTTCGGCTTATCAGTAGTAGCCAGATTAGTGATATTTTCTCCAATGTGTACACCTGGGTCATAATTCTTTTCTTTATGTATCGACTAAAACTTAAATGGTTTTTGAATTTTATATTACTGGTTTTACTTATGTTTTATTTTTAAATTTATTTTAGTGCTGAAGCTTACATATCTGGTTAAAACAATTTGAATCAATATCATTATAAAATGTCATGGAATTTTTGTTAATTGACCGACGAAAACTGAGCTATGGCTGAAAAGTCTTCAAATTGAATCCTAGAATTGGGAATTTTAATTTAGTTCAGCTTTAAGATGCCTTACTGATAAATTAAATTTTCTTTTGTATCCTTGATAAAGCCAATCTGTTTACTAGTATTTCTATATTTTTGTAGCAAGGAAATTTATATTTCCACGGATATGTTCGAAGTTTATTAAATTGTTTTGGCTTTCTAGGCATGTTAAAAATCTCTAACGTATTATATACAAGGGTGGTTCTAATGTATCCTACCTAGGAATGGGAAATAGGATATAACTTACTACAGGAGTGTCCATTTATCACTTTCTTCCTTTGAATGCAGACTCGCGACCGGCGGTTTTCATCAAATCGTGTATTTGAGCCTTGATGCCATAAAAGACCCTTCGTATAGTCGTGGCTGAAGCACGTTAAATCTGTCTGACTCAATGACATGCCCGTTGGTGTGGTGTAGAAGTTAGGAGGGGGAGGTGCCAGCGCAGGTGCTTTTCTTGTCACGTGATCGAGTTTCAAAATTATGAGGCCCGTTGCCAAAAGCCTTTGTGTCGTTTCTAGTCCAACGTTAATAAAACCAAACAATCTATCTTTTCCAATTTTTCAACAAATCCGCGAATATAGATCTCTCTTCGCATCCCAAATAAATATTCATCATAATTTTTGCCACTGATGAGTCGTCTTCGCTTTCTTTGAAGCAAATTCGTTTTTATTGTTGCTCGGTTTCATTATGTATTGATAAATCCAGGTCCAATCGACTGTGACACTGCGATGTAAATTAATGATAACAACGCGGCAGCAACTTCAATGGATTTCCTAAGCAAATGACTGCCAATTAAAAACTAATCCATAATTCATTGTCATATTAATTTGGACGCCGCCTAACACATAGCAGAGTACAAATGTAACACAATATTTCACCCTTCTTCGTCAACAACAGGTATTTTTTGAACGACCTTCATCTATGCACACACACATGTATATAAATGTATGTAATATATATATATATATATATATATATATATATATATATCTGTGTGTGTGTGTGTGTGTGTGCGTTTTAAAATTTAATAATTTATAATTTTGTTTCTTTTTAAAAATATTTATACTCGTAGTTAATATTTGAGTAATAGTTCTCATGTAAAAAATAGCTTCTGTATTTATCGTGATTGATGATCGTAGAGTTTCTTATTGTAACTGATGCAATTCATAGAAATAAGTTTGCATATTACATTATTTAGAATTTTTATTCGAATATTTTTTTTATTTTTTTTCGGTTCAACATCTGTTCTCTAACTCTTCGAAATATACCCACATCACCGAGCAATGACCATTCTTCCAGATATGGAATGAGCGTTTTGTTTTGTTGTAGTAAATAGGCAGATTCAGTTTACATTAATTTCGCTAAAAGCATTACTTTTGCTGCATTTTAAAATTCAATGAAAACGTTTTGTTTTTATTTAACTATTTTAACGAGAAATAGTTTTCACATCACTCTATTTTATTTTTATTGTGAGGATAAGAACTTTTATTTCACTATTTTTTAGATATAAAATAAAAATAAAAAATTATCCATCTAGTTTTAAAGAGAAATTTACTTGTTTCTGCCGAGAGAAAGAGAGAGAGAGAGAGAAAGATGCTGACATCCAAATTAAGTTTTGAAAGTTTCTCTCGAACAGCAATTAATCACTTGAAGTCGTGAAAGGAAGTGCATTGAACAGAACACATCAGGAAACAGGACTTTGCTTGAGAAGAGGAAAGTTTTGTCCTTTATTAGAAAAAGGAAGATTAACTCATCAAAGGATAGCGATAGACCATTGTTTTCTCAAGGATTTCGCCAATTTAAGGGGCAGCTAATATTTAGAAACGATTTAAATGTAATTATTTACTATTTATTTTTGCTCTAATTAATCTGTTTGCACATGCAGAAGAAAACAAAATTAAACTACTTAAAACTAATTGATTTTTTTTTTCAAATTTTCTTCTGGCTTTCAAGGATTCTCAACTTTTTTTTTGGCAGCGTAGGCTTATTGAGGGAAAATAGTTTTTCAAAGAGCTTTGAAAACTTTAAGAGATTTCTAAGGCTATCATTATTTCAAATATTAGTATTCTTAATATATAATTAAATTATTATATTACCTCTTTTTGGTCAAATAATTATAGCAAAACCAGAAGGGTATATAAAAATATTGCAAGCCTATAATACATTCGCTTTTTTCCTTCTTTTGTTTTCGTTAAGCATTAAATTTTGAAAATTTATTTTTCTGTAGGCCTGATATATTAATGATATTATACTCATGTATAACATGGATCCTTGGAATCAATCCTAAGCTTACGAAATGCTTTATTTCAGAGACACGTATTAATGCTATAAAAATTGAAAGGCTCTGGTACTCAGACATAATTGTTATATCTTATGTATAGAGATAAATGAATCATTTTTGTGATTCGAACTAGACACGTACGTGTGTTTATTGTTTCCGCCATAAAACATCAATGATTATTGCAAATTGTTGCCAACTGGCCTTTTTAATGGGGGGGGGGAGATTGGAGGTTTGTGAAGTTAATACTTATATTCTATTCTATGAAGTCTATAAACAAAAACATCAAGAAACCTTAAGTAATTTGACATTTATAAGAGGGTTGATTATCCGACTGAATGGAGATTTCTAATGAAAAGGGAACCATAGGTTGAACATAATACATTTAAAAAGAAAAAGTGACTTGACAGGTCATTACATATTACTTTGTGTTCTAGAAGTAAAAAGGATTGTCAAATATTGTAAGGTTCCAAGTTGCCAAACGAATTGGGATTCCAGTGTTGGAGACTTTTTTAGTCATCACTGGTGAAGAAACCGTCGAATTATGAGTAAACTAAACATTTGAGAACATAAAGCTACGACATATGATGTGTGTTTGTTGTATTTGATGTGTTGATCCTCGATTTGCTTTTTTGTGTTAGTTTCTCAGTATTATTTAACCTATGGGGAAAGAACTTTATTAATAAGCTCTAAAAGCTAAATTGTTGAAGTACGCAAACACAAGTATTAATATTAGAAAACAGGCACAGAAACAACACAAAATAAAAAAAATACATTCTGCAAATTTATCACTAATTGGTTCAATTACTAGGCTTGTGTCCGAAGAAAAGTATTTTAGTACCTTTCACAGATGGTACTTAGAAATAATTCTCCCAATACAATTTCAGAATATAACGAAATCCTTTGAAATATAAATTTATTGCATGAAAACCTAATTTTCATTTAAGAATTATTTATTTTATGAAGAGTACAAGTAAAATATACATATCTGAAATAGAAATAATGAAATTGTTTTAAAGACAAAATTCAATTATTTAGCATGCTGAAATCTTTTTCTACAAACTAAATATTTTGTTAGTAAAAATTTTCTATGAGTTTATTTTTTTAATTAATTTTCAGAGAATTTCTGATAAAAGTTTTTATATAAAAGAGAATTTAAAGGCGGAATCAAATTAAAACTATTCGACTTATCAAAATTATTTGCTATCCATAAAGAAGCTATTCAAAGTACATGCATTTTTTTTTTTTTTTTTCATTTTCAGAAAGCATGAAATAAATTAAATTTCTTCTATATATTGCTCAACATATTCTAGGAACTCTTCAATACATTTAGTGTCCAGTTTTGAAAATCGGGAAATTCAATTTATACAATGAAAGAATATAAAAAATGATTCAGTCATAAAATGTCATAACTTCAATCTACATATCTTTTTTTAAACTTTCATTCTTTAAATCCAGGTTAACATTTGTTTTTTTTATTTAATTGTTATGTTATGTTTTAACCACATCCTCGCGATCTTCTGATATATATTGCTCCGAGGAGTACAAGCACCGATGATGCAGAAATAAAGCGATCGTTTGCAAAACGAGTGTTCCTGAGTGCAAAACCTAATACTCACAACATTATAAATTCCCGCTAATATTTTGTTTAATTGTTTTCTGTTATCTTCTGTAATTTCTTAAATTCCTTCCAGAAAATTCCTTATGTTTTCATAGTAGTGTTCTGGAATATTCTCCTGTATTATATAAACTCATGAGTTATCATCCAAGTGTAGCTGTTCTTAGTGTACTAATAAATTCCATTATCCCCTTATCTACTATGAGTTCAATTCAAACTGCTTCAATATCTACGTGACTGTATTATAATAATCAATTTTGAACTTAAAGGTTTAAAAATAGCTTAGAAATAAATATTATTTGTTCCTTCTTCCCCCAAAAATGCTACAAAATTACTAATAATTTATTCTTTAACTGCATATATGAACACATTATGTTAATCTAGTTTTAAGAGGTAGTCTTTATTGATGTAAAGTCCATTTCTGACTAAGCTACGAGCTTCAAATACTCGATAATTTAATTTTAACCAACTATATTGTGTAAATAATTATTATAAACCTATATCTGTGTGAAAGAAAAAAAACTTTTGAAAGTATTGGTTGATAAGGAAGAGGGTAGAAAATAGGAAAATACCAATATGGCATCCCAGAAACGCGAAATAAAAGGAAAATTCAAATTCAACTTAAAATAGGATGAGAGCATACCTTATTGGTATTTTATGTGTGCATAAGGAATGCGCTTATGTAAATGAGTATTATAGACTTTCATACAAGAAATTGTTTATGTAAACTTTATCAAAACCTATTAAATTGCTTGCTATTATTAAGAGCAATCGGCTGCGGACAGAACAAAAGCGGGGCTCTATGAAAAATAAGTTTGTGGTGCTTAGAAACAAATTTCGAACAATAAATTATGTATGCATAAAGAATGTGCTTATGTATATGAGTATTATAGACTTTTATATAAGTAATTGTTTATGTAAACTTTATTAAGAGCTGCTAGTTGTGGACCGAACGAAAGCAGAGCCCTGTGAAAAATGAGCTTGAGGAGCTTAGAAACAAATTTTGAACAATAAAATAATTCATTTCATTTTGTTTGCGTGAACCATTTAATATATTTTACCAGTTGGTATAATAAGGAGTATAAACAAATGTTTGATAAATAATAAATGCATATTAATATTTATGCAATGCAAAAAATAATTATTAAATAAAGGAGCAAAAATTTCTGCTTCAAAAAGTTATAAAAGGTAATTTAGTACGCAACTTACTAGAATAAATTATCAATATATGGTATATGTTTCCTTTTTTATATGAATTTTCACAAATTCAATGACATTATCATTATAATTTAATTATCTTCGCTTATTTGGATTTGATAGATAAAGTGGATAAAGAGGTAAATTGTTCTTTACTAATGTTATATTTCAAGTAATTTTGTGTTATTTACTAAAAGGTTTTCGTAAAGTTCTTTCTGCAGATACTACATTTATTAAAAATAATATGTTTTTCAGAACTGCAGGAAAATTGGTATAAAATTCAAAATAAATAGTTTTGAAATAAATATTCTAGTATTTGGATCATTGTGACTTCGGAAGACAAAGCTCGACGACAAATTTTGATTTATTTAAATAAATTAATTCAGTCAATATATTCTTGCAAGGTCCTAATGTATATTCAGATTAAAACGATTAAAGAAAGAAAAACCATTCTGATTTTGAAAAATTAGTCGGTGTCTTGTGGCCTTGTACACTCAACTCAGAAACCCTGGGCTCATGGACGGCTCTGAAGCACTGAATTAAGTAATCCACTAGAGCTTTTCAATATAAACATGATATTGGATTAATCTATTAATAATTGGTTAACATTAGAAACTTCCAATATAACACCGAGAGCGGATTTTGATTTATTAATTGGTGCAATCTCAATGGAATAGCAATCAATTACACAAGTAAGTATGTGTATAATAATGTGTGACTTCATTAATTATAATGAATAATGTATCATTTTTAATTATTTAAATTGGACACCTCTTAAAATAAATTTCTGACTAAGATTAAGTTCTGTTCTTACAAAGAAATGGTTTAATGCCCTTGGGCTAAATAACTGCATCTCGGAAAGTGTTTACTGACAAGAAAGAATAAATATTGATTCCCATTTTAGTTCTGTGTCTATGTGTTTTGTAAAAATGGTATGCAAAACGATGTCTAATGTAATCGATCCTTTTCCCGATAAATCCCTGTAAGTAATAAAACACTTTAACGTATAAGTGTTATTGCTTGCACTGAATTTCTGTTCGAAAACTTATATATTTGAAATTTCAGAATGACATATGCAGAAAAAGAAAACAAGGGTTAATGGATCCAGAATTTTGAGTGATTTAGAATGCACTTAAGCTTTATTTCCCAGGTGGATTTTTTGTTTTTGAGAAATATTGCCATGTGATATATTTTCTCACACCCAGTAGAAAATTCAGTGAACTGAATAGCGAAAAAGAAGTAAAATATAATCTTTACTCTTACTAATTAGAGAGATAAAATACTATTCATTAAGTTTTTTCATTTGAGAAATAGCTGTAACAGTGCGTTCTTGACCACAGATATTAGGAAATCTGTAACATCGTGCCTGAAAGAGTACTGTCAAATAGTACTCTTAATTTCATTTCGAATGTAGCTGCGACAAACTCACTCAGCGCTAGAGATATTTGATTGATTTTTGATTGCTTTAGAGTTATAGAAATTGATTTTACAGTTCTACTATTTCAAATTACTTAGTTTTTTTTTTCTTTTAGTTTTTTTTACGTGGCAGTACAAGCAACACGAGGGCAAATATTCTGACAGAAAACGATACTCCAGATAGATCTTTTAGCTATAAAATTTTTTAAATGATAAATAAATTTTTAAAAATAATTATCCAAATAACGAAATTTCCGTGTGGTATTTTTGTTTGTATAACGTAAGGGAAATAATTTTCTGATTTCGTGGTTTACGAGAAAAATGTGAGTGAGAATATAAAAAAAAATTGGATGCAATAAAATTCATTTGGAACTTCGATTTCACTGGTTATATGTGTTCAAAATTTATGTCCGTGGGAAATATTTTACAAAATCAAATTATGGTTATATAGGAAGCAAAGATGGAGGTAATCACATAAAGAGCACAAAGCGAAATCTTTCAAATGGCAAGAATCAAAGCGAAAAAGGGATACGAAAGAAAAATCGGCCAACAGCCAACGCCAGCTTTTGTACCTGAAAAGAATGAGGAAATCCCAAAATTTTGTTAAACTATCAACTAAAAGAGGATCTTAAAGCTTGCATAACATATGCGATCCCAACGAAATGGAGTTCTCATAGCTAGAGTGAAAGTTAAATATATTATATGTAATAAATTTGGCTGGATTTGATTGGGTGTAATACATGTCCAAAAAAAGAAAGAAAATTAAAAAGAATAAAAGAAGGTAATAACGTCCTTTCGTAATAATTATTCTATCCCCGTCTACCTCCGAAACTGTACCCTTTAAGGCGCCTTTCAGGTGTGACTCGGCTCTAAGAAGCAATTCTAAAATTTTATTTTCATTTTATATACACTCCAATTTAGTATGCGAGGTGAATTCTAAGTTCAAAAGTAATATTTTTATAAGTATTACTATAAAATTGACTTAAATGATAGAATAAGTTACAGTTTATGTCACTGAAAGGGAGATGAAGAAAAATAGAGCAAATGTTTCAGTAAAAGTATAGTTTGAGTAACATGGGATTAACACCAAAATTTAAAACTTAACATTCACAAAATTTCTCCATGTTTGCACAATATGTAGCAATAAATTAAAAAAAAAAGTGTTACAAATATTCAGTTAGGTGTTAAAACAGCTGAACGCATTAGTAAGTAACATACAGTTAACAAACAAGAACATTGTAGAGATACAAACCATTTGATTTAGGCAGGGACGAAATCACCCATTCAGACTTGGAGACTCGGATGCGCGCGCACCGACTAGAGAGCTAGACGGCACGAAGAAGGGTGAAGGATCTAGTGCAGTGTTTCCCAACGAGGGGCCCACGCCCCACAGGGGGGCAATTTAAAAATGGACTCGACACGACATTAACCCTTTCGCATTGGGTTATTTAAATGCAATGCTAGATATCGGTGACAAATTTAACAAAAAATGCAAATTCGTAAAAAAAGTGCTGTTAATACTTATTAGGTATAATTTCGTTTTACGTTACCAAAATATCAACGTGGTACTTAGAGTCGTCAAGTGAAATTCGTCGGAGATTCCCCGCGGAGTGTGCCGCCTATCACGGGGAAACCCAGACGTTTTAAAACTCGCTAAACAATGTCGTTGTTCGCTCCTAATTGGCCCAACTCAACTTCTGTAGTGTTACACATCATTCATTTGGTGTAAAATTGAAATAAATGTCTGTTAATTAATCGTTGATTTAACAAGTATATTCATATATATTGTACAGATATAATAGGTAAGTATTTGATTTTATTTATATTTATTTTAATTTTAGAACCATTTAACTTTAAAAAAATTTTCATCAAGTGA
Organism: Nephila pilipes; assembly: GCA_019974015.1. NCBI lineage: Eukaryota > Metazoa > Arthropoda > Arachnida > Araneae > Nephilidae > Nephila > Nephila pilipes. Next base: position 2,737 of record BMAW01079165.1, on the reverse strand, counting down.
AAAAAAATCGGTAATATATTATATACATTTAAATAAATATGGTTCTTTGCGTATACGTTTATTCTGTCATATTGAATTAATTTTAACACATATTTTATTATATTGTTTTTTCATAGATTTTTTACCCCATAATAAAATGAGTGGAACAAACTAGAAAAAAACTCGTCAATACTCGGAGGAATATTTAAAATTTGGGTTCATACTCGCTGTTCACGATGAGCGGATGCCTTTCTGTCTTTTAAGCCAGCAAAGATTGACCAACGAATCAATGAAACGAGGTCCTCTTGAGGCGCATTTGAAGGCGAAACATAGTACTCATATAAATTCGGATTTGAGTTATTTTAAAACTTTGAAGGAAAAGTTTGAAAAAAGAACAACATTACAGTCTATATTTACTGCTCGTTCTTTAACAAACAATCGTCTTTCTGAGGCTAGTTATCAAATTTCTTTATTAATCACTAAAACTAGAAAAAATCACATTATAGGAGAGAATTTGATAAAACCGTCGATATCAGCATTTTTAAAAACGGTGCTGGAAAAAAATGACAAAGATGTAAAAGCTTTGCCACTCAGTAACAATACTGTTAGCAGAATAATAGACGAAATGAGTGAAGATATTAAGAAACAACTTGTTGAAAAGCTGAAAACAAGAAATTTCTCAGTACAAATGGACGAATCAACCTTGAGAGACAGTGAGGCAGTATTGATAACCTATGTAAGATATATTGATGAAGGTCATTTTGCTGAAGAAATGTTGTTCTATAAAAGATTAGAAATCACCACTACCTCCAGAGATATATAATATAATAAGTTAAGAAACTACTTATATGCCAATGATATACCAATGAAAAATATAACATCTTGTGCTGCAGATGGCGCCCCTAATATGATGGGCAAGAAAAATGTCTGCTTAAAATTGATGAAAGATGCGAATCCAGAAATGATTATTGTATATTTTGTTATTCCTAAGGAAAATTCAGTAGCTAAAAATACCTCGCCTGTTCTAAATGAAGTACTACATGCAGTAATGAAGTGTGTTAATACAATTAAAGCTAGTGTCAAGTGTGAGCGTCTTTTCAAGTTATTTTGTGAAAAACAAAATGAAGACCATGTGAGACTTTTACTTCATACTGAAGTAAGATGGCTATCCAAAGGAAACTGCTTAAAAAGATTTATGCGTTTGATGCTATTAGTGGTTTTTTAAGCGAAAAACTTGAAATGAAGTATCTGTTAACAATCGATGGTAAAGCATTTGTAAGTTATTTAGCCGATTTCTTTGAAAAACTAAATATATTAAATAAGTAACTTCAAGGACCAAATAAAACACTCGTCGATGCAAAAGCAAAGATATTTGGTTTCATTACCAATATAGAGTTGTATCAGAAACATATTAACAACAGAAACTTTGATCAGTTTCATTGGCTCGAAAAATGTGAAGTAACTGATGCCGCTGTACTTGTTATTGTTAATCATTTTAATACTATATCCGCTGATTTAAAAGAAAGATTTTCTGATTTAAAACAAATTGATTTCCCAACATGGATGATCAGCCAATATTAGTGAAATTGTCTGATTTATCAAATATGCAGTATCAAGAAGAACTCGCAGAATTGCAAAATAATGAATCAGTAAAAACTTTATTTAATATAAAAGGAGCGATGGCATGGCTTTGTGAAGAAACTGAAATTAAATACCCAAATGCAACCCAATGTGCAAGAAACTTTTACTACCGTTTCCATCTTCATATTTAGCTGAATGTGGATTTAGTGCCGTAAATGATTTACTGATCAAAAAAAAGAAATCGACTTGATATAACACAACGTAGAGACTTGAGATTAAAGCTAAGTAAATTGGAACCTAATATAAAATCTCTGAGCAGCAAGCAGCAAGCGCAAGGACCGCACTAAAATAATATAGAAAAATCAATATTAAAATTATTTTGAATTTCAGTTTTATTATATGTTTTGAAATTTTACTTACGATGTTTTTATAGCAATTTTGTAGTGATTTCTTCCTAAAACCTATCATATATATTTCTCAAGGGAACAAAATAATTTTTAAATGTTTAAAATTATGTATGAGGGGCATAAAAATGTCAGAAGTTTTAAGGTGGGGCATTGCCTAAAAAAGGTTAGGAAACGCTGATCTAGTGTGTAGCATGCACATGTTCAGCGGCGAAATAAAATTAAATATTTTTCTCTCCTGTTTTCATTTCCAATAATTTACAACATTATTGTTATGGTTTTAAATTTAAAATAATATTTCTTGTTGTTCCTGTAGGGCATTGATGTCTTAAAAAATTTAGCACCAATTCATGCTTAACATCAAAAATTTGTACTTTGATATCGCAGTTTCTCGAATTTAAAAAATTCAAGGATAACTGCAATTTATAATTGTTTGCAAAGAATCTAATTTAAGCGAACCTCATTCTTTTAACAAGTTTGGATTTAGGTATGTTTTTGTTTTAGATTTTTATATAAAAATTTTAATAGGAATCCTTTGCTTTAAATTTTTGTGATTGGGTATCTTGTCTCTTTTTTTCTTGCTTATTTTGCATAATCTATAATAATTTGCATTTTGGAGTAGTCCAAATATCTTGTTCAGATTTTTGTATTTTATGTATTCTGCTTTTTATTAAGTAATTTTAATGATTTTAATAGTTTAATTCTTTCATCTTATATACGCACAAGCTCTCTCTCTCTCTCTCTCTCTCTCTCTCTCACACACACACACACAC
>BMAW01079162.1:255638-427905 GCA_019974015.1 Nephila pilipes | reverse complement strand
ATATATATATATATATATATATATATATATATATATATATATATATACTCATGTGTAACAAATTGTTATATAGCATATCTTTTTTAAGAATTCACAAACTAAGTTATTTCAAAAGTTAACATTACAGAAAATGTAAAAATTACAACTGATCCATTGAGAAATAAGACATAAACCAAACCATATATATAGGCACAGCTCTATGTATTTTTAGGTTCACCATAAGTGCTCTTAAATTCTGAAGACAAAAACTTATATACACGTGATTTGTGTGGGTGAAAAGAATCTTTGTGCTAGCTGGCAGGATATTAAAAAAGTGTTGTTATGTGCATGCACCGTGATAATAGCGAAGTGAGCACGCGTGATGAGGCATATAAATATAGGTCCACATTTCATTTTCTAGTCAAAACGGTGTGCAGATAATTGCAGAGCATTTCGGAAGTTTTAAACTACCAAGAATCCTGGTTAGTGATATTGGTATATTATACGAAAATGATGTGTGAGAAGAGAGTTAGGAAAGGGTGCTAGTATTTGTGTGCGTGATAAAAATAATTGCGTTTATGAGTTATATCATAAGTTTGCTACAGTATGTTCAGAAAAGGAGGAAGATTTAAGTGAGCTTTTGAGATAAGACTTATGAAACAAGAATCTTTTAGAATAAAAAATGTGATTATACTTATAATGGCAATAAGTTAGGTAAAGATATTAGTCGTTTTAAGATTAGTAAAGATTATAGTCTCTACAACTTTGATAACAGAAATATTTTTAAGTACAATAATATTTATTATTATTTGTTAAAGTTCTAGATACAAAATTAAGTTAATAAGGATTCTAAATTTATTTAAACCAAAATATATAACTATATTTACATTCTAAATTGCAAAATTTCTTATTAAAGGTACATAGGTCCAATTTCGAATAATATTAGTATTAGAATAAATTTACATAGGGTGACTCAAAAATATTTTATAATTTTCAAGCTAATAATAAAATTAGAAGTAAGAACTTTCATTTACTTCGTTTTGACAATATTAAAATTAGTATAATCAAAATTGTTTAGTTTATTAAAAATAAGTAATGGTGGAAAAACTACTTTATTGAATATTATCAGAATTTATTCCCACACTGCTTAAAAGTTGTGTATTTTAATAAAAATATATTATTAATCATCAAGCAAAATAATTATAAAGATTTTTACTAAAATGATAGAAAAAATGTCTAGTAGAAAACCATAGTGTTTATTAGAGAAAGCATTGAAGTAGAAAAGTTAAGAGAAGAAATATGTTTATGTATGAATTACGACTTCATTAAGGAAAAAAATTCTTCAGGTAGAATGAAAATTTTGAGAAAGAATTTTATATTCAAGTATTAAGCACTTTTTATTTTTCCTTTAAAATGAGAAACAGATTTGGTTTGAGATTATCTATCGCATGATAATAAGTTAAGAGAGCATGTGTGTTTATTTTATTAATGATATAAATATCTATTTGTTCCATAAATACGATTTGAATTATTCTAATTTAGAACCTCAAGAAATAGACTTATTATTAAATCCTTTGATGAGGTTAATTTTAATAATCTTCTTAATAAAAATAAAAATAGTTAATCTCTATATTAAAAATCTTAACATTTAAAAACATCGTTTAAATATAAAAAATAGGGTCATACTCTTTTTAATTGTAATATTTTAAACTTAAAATATAATGATATCTGTACGAAAAGTACATTAATGTAGAATACCAGCATGATATTATAAGTAATTTAAATATAGTTGAAGATAAAAAAAAATGAAAGATATAATGAATAAAGATACTAATTTCAAGCTTATTATCTCAAAAAATAATTTTTACGTTAAGAAGCAAATTCTCTCAGATACTGATAAATTTATTATGACATTAGAAATAAATTATATTCTTCTAGTTGAAACTTTAATGAAATTTAAAGATTGTATTAATAATGATATTAAAAATTAGTCTTTTAAAAAGTAGTTATTAATAATAATGAGGATATTTATACATATTTGAAAGATATGAGAAAACTATAAATAATTTCCTTGACATATCTGTTACAGTTATGTAGACAAAATCCATAATAATTATACTATTATTTGCAAAATATTCTACTTTGATTTAACAAATAAGCTTCTTAAGAATGATAATTATTTTACAATAGTGAACAATTATCAAAAAAAATTTCTAACAGAATGTTAGCAATACATAGAAAAATTTATGCTAATATTTTAATAATGTTAAATTACTTTATATTTTTTACACTAAAATTTTATTAAAATCTTTTTATTCTTATAATAGTTACTAGTGAAAAGAATACTTATATAACATTTGCTCGTAAAGCATAACTAAACATTGTACAAAATAATACAGATAATTTGAAAAGTTCTGCTGTTATTAAAATCGCACCGATATAGTTAAATTAATTAAAAATAATCACACTTATGCTCTCAATATTTATGATTTTGTAGAACTTTCTTGTTCTATTGGCATAGCGGATTTTATTGAAGTTTTAAATAAATAAATTTTTATAAGAAACTTGCTTTAATAAGGTATCCAGCAAATGAAAAATTTAATTATTTAGTTTTAAATGTAAATTATATATATTTTTAATAATAAAATACATAAACAAATTAAAAAATATACCACAAAATGGGACTGCAAATAATTTCTAAGCTAACACTTACTTACAAATATATGAATATAATTGCATTGAAAATAATAGCTTAAATATGTTTAAATACATTGATGATGCTACAATCTTTCAAAATGATATCAATAAAGATATTAAAATATTTCTATCTTTTTATACTGAGTATTTAAAATTGTACAGACTAACGAAAATATTAATAAATCGCGATATTTAGATGTTTTTTAAAATAGAAGATATCAAAACGTATAGTGATATAAACGATAAGAGAAATAAATTTAGTTTTAATATTTATAAAGTACCAATATTGATAAACTTCTTAAGGCTTCGAAAAATTATTTATAATTACAGCATTAGAATCGAGAAGATAATGCTTTTTCCAAAAACTCTGATAATTTACACGAAATTTCTGAGCAACCGTATTACCCTTTGAAAATTATTAAATGTAATTTAAAATATAATAATCATAAAATGAAGTAAGGATTATTTTTATTTTTAAATTTTAGTTCCTTAAGAAATGTCCCCTTGTTTTCTACTTATTTTTTTTTTTTTTTTCATTTTAAATTTGATTTTTCTTATGATGTAGTATATAGTACTCTCAGATAAATGACACTGATCTCGACTTTCTATTTTTAATATCCATCACCATTTCGTTATCCATCACATTACCTCAGATGTTTCTTTAATCTGTTGTTTCTGCCTCATGTAAGTTTCTTAAAATCTTTTTTTATATACTGCTGAGTAATTTATATTGATTTTTTTCTTCGTTCATGAAACTTTTCTTGTATATATCTCTGCTTCTATGTTACAACCACAGAGTATTGTGAATAACCAATGTGGTAAGAATGTTTACGCCTAGAGATGACGCTGTTAACTTTGTTACAAGTAAGATAAAAAATTTTGTAGATAGTGTACTTACAAATATATGATCATGGGGTATCACATAGGCTCATGGGGTAGTTAAATAAAGATGCTGTGTGTGATATAGTGCTCTTAATTTTACTCTTGAATCTAGAGTTAATGTCATTCCCTCTAACAGTTAATTGTTTTGCGTTAGTACAAATATGTTGGTGTCAGATAATAGTGTAAGGTCTTCGTACTTGAAAAAACAATTAGTTATTGATGAGGCGGATTGTGGTAGTGTTTTCCGTTGTTATCAACACATTGCTAATCGTTATTGTTTGCGAGGGAAAGGCATTCTGGAATGATGAAGAGTTGGGTAATACGTGATAAAACTGTGGTGAGTACAAACTTTTAGAGAATTTCTTATTGCTGAATATTTTCGTGATTTTTTTTCTTTTGAATAGTAGGTGTTGCTTGATAATTTGAGTTAAGTGATGCTATATCATGTGGTAGATAGTTTAATTTAATTAGTGTTGTGTTCTATAATATATAAGTTGAGTTAATAGCGCTGTGCTCTGTGAGATTGATATAATGAATTCAATAATGTTGTGTTCTGTGATTTGAGCTTAATAGTGTTAGATAATTTGAGTTAAATAAAGCTGTGCGTTGTAATTCATAATTTGAGTTTAATAGTATTGTGTTCTGTGATTGATAATTTGAATTTAATAGAGATGTGTTCTGTAACGAGGGTGTAGTTTCTTTTGAATCGATTGTTTCTTAGTGTTGATATTGTGAATTAAGAGTTGCTATTTTTGGTGGTAAAATGAGTCTTAAATCACTGAAAAAAGATGAGTTGTGATACTCGTAGCAGAGGCGCTAGCGCTATATGTTCCAAGTGGAGATATAATGATCGATTTAAAATCATTAATAGAGAGTTCAGAATCCTACAAAAATGATGCTGAATTCGTACAAAATATTATTATTGGCATTCTTGAAGGAAAGAAATTAGAAAGTGGGAGAGAAAATTCTGAAAGAGAAATAAAATTCCAATTGGAAAAATTAAAATTATCTCAGTTAGAAGCAAAATTACAATTAACAAATGCCAGGAAGGAACTACCCCTAAAATAAAATTCTGAGACAGAACCCTTAAGAGTAAATATTGAAAATTTAATTAAAAGTGTTAAAATAATAGCAATTGCTAAACTCACTAAAGCAGAATCATTCATTTTATTTTTTCAGTTAATTGAAATGTCTTTTAGACAAAAAAGGTATCAGAAGAATTTAAAGCCAAAATCTTCTTAAATATTTTAGATGATGTAATTTAGGGTTAGTAATTTATTGGTATATGTGAGCGAAGAGAATATGAGTTATTATAATAAGCTATAATGCAGTTATTTGAAAGAATTCCAACCAACTCCTCAAGATTACCTAAACTATTTTCGTTCTTCACAAAAATTGTCTTCTGTGAATTATGTGCAATTCGCGTCAAAGTTAAATGCAAATTTTGACTACTGCTGTCAGTTGAGGAAAGTAAATGATTTCAAATCATTATGTTCTTTCATAGTTTCAGATTAGATGTTTAGTGAATTTGTGGCGGCTGCCTACGTCATCTTTTTGACTGCGGAGCTGCAAGATGACTTGTACAAAAGGAGGAAGTAACCTTTGCTCGACACACTTGTTTCGCAGATTCCAGACCTGTGAAGTTCTCGTTTTAAAGTATTTGTTAAGTATGAAATAAATTGTTAGTTCCTGGTATCTTGTGTTTTTTGATCTTTCCAGTTATTTATGTATTCTACACCTTCTGATCTGAAGACATCCCCCATAAGCTGGGATTGGATATTATAGGGAACGGAGGATTTAGCAACACCACTTCTCTATAAGCTGGTAACCCGTTCAAGAAACAAGCAAGGAATACTCCCGGAAAGGCTAATTGGAAGCAAGTTGTCAAGATATGCTAACCGTCGGAAACTCACTGACACCTGTGAATTGGTAACGTCCCTATCTATGGTTCGAACCTCTGAGGCAGGAATTTGGTCGGTAAAATTTTTATTTTTTTGCCGCTTTGAGATGTTGATTTAGTTACATCTGGCTCTTACACCAGTGCGCTTTACATACATACATTCTCAATAACTCCTCTTGCGCCAATAAACTTCACGATCACTCACTCATTATCCCACTAGCTCAGATAGAGATGTCGCTTGAAGGTACAGATACTAAAAGTGAAGGAGCTGTAGGTTCAAATAATAGTTGTGAAAGAGTAACAGTTAAGGTCCCTAGTTTTTGGCCCCGTAATGTAAAACTATTTTTTATGCAGCTTGAAGCTAGTTTTAGGTTAGCTGGCATTACGGTAGAGCAAACAAAATTTGACCATCTCGTTGCTTCATTAGACCCTGAAACTCTTTCACATGCTACAAATATAGTGTGTGAACCACCCCCATGTCCATATACGGCTCTTAAAGATCGTTTACTAGAGCAGTTTGAAGTATCGCAAAACCGGAAAGTTAAAACTCTAATTGAGGATTTGGAATTAGGTGATAGATCCCCGTCTTTATTTCTTAGACAAATGCGAGAATTGAGTGAAAACCATGTAGACGAATCTTTTCTTAAAAACATCTGGATGAGGCGTTTACCACCGCAAGTTCAAGCCGTTCTAGCTGTTAGTTCAGAGAACCTAAACAAGTTAGCGGAAATGGCTGACAAAATCATTGAATTTTCACAGGGCAGTATAAACTCCGTTTCTGATGGTAATTCGAGTACTGATCACGTTAGTCGTCGGGATGAGCAATTGTTTAAGATGCAACAACAGTTAGATGAACTCTCGAGATTGGTTAGGTCGGGTTCAAGACATGCATCCCCAAATCCACAACGTAGACGAAGTACATCGGTATCTAGAGCTAGTGCTAAGAAACGGGAAGGTTGGCTGTGCTGGTACCATTTTAGGTATCGGGAAAAGGCAAAACGTTGCATACCTCCATGTGCATTTAAAAAGAAACTCGAATCACTCACAGGAGTAGCGACGTCTTCTGTATTAAGAGGTGAAAGTCGCAGGCTTTTTGTTAATGATGTAAACAATCGTACCGGTTTTCTTGTTGATACTGGTAGTGATGTTTTCTGTTATCCTAAAGCGTATGTATCTAAAAGTAATGGGAAAACTGATTTCTTTTTATACGCAGCTAATGGATCTAAAATCAAAACTTTTGGTTCTAAGTTACTGACACTTGATTTAGGTTTAAGACGTAATTTTCAATGGCCTTTCATTGTCACTGAGGTTACTAAGCCTATTATCGGCGCGGACTTTTTGGAGCATTTTGGTTTGATGGTTGATTTGAAAAAACGCTGTTTGGTTGATCATTTAACTGATTTAAAAGCTAGAGGCAAAACTACTTTAAGTAATGTCCCAGTGGTAAAAACCATTGTCGGGAATTCCGAATACTTGGATCTTTTGCGTAAGTTTAAGGAGATTACTCAGTTGAACGTTTCCCCTAAGAATACAACTAAGCACGATACTGTGCATTTCATCCCTACAGTTGGACCCCCCGTTTGTGCAAAAGCTCGTCGGTTAAATCCAGCTCAGTTGAAAATCGCAAAACAAGAATTTGAGTATATGATGGAGAGAGGTATTTGCAGACCATCGAAAAGTAATTGGTCTAGTCCCTTGCATATGGTTCCCAAAGGATCATCAGATTGGAGACCTACGGGAGATTACAGGGCTTTAAACCGTATCACAATACCCGATAAATACCCTATTCCTCACATTCAAGATTGCATGTATATGTTAAAAGGAAAGAAGGTATTTTCAAAAATAGCTTTGGTACGTGCTTATCACCAAATACCAGTGCAGCCTCCAGATATATCCAAAACTGCCATTATTACCCCTTTCGGACTTTTCGAATTTCCATTTTTAAACTTTGGTCTTTGTTCTGCCGCGCAAACTTTCCAAAGGTTCATTAATGAAGTTTTGAGAGGACTAGATTATTGTTTCCCCTTCTTGGATGACATCCTAATTGCCAGTGAAAACCATATGGAGCACAAAATGCATTTGGAAGAAGTTTTCACGCGATTTAAAAATTATGGTATCGTGTTGAACGAGTCCAAATGCGACTTTGGGAAAGACACAATAGATTTTCTTGGGCATACAATTAATGATAAAGGATGTACCCCTCATAGTGAAAAGGTTCAAGCAATAGTAAAATTCTCAAAACCCGTTACTATTTCTGACTTGCGTCGGTTTTTAGGCATGGTAAACTATTACCATAGGTTCATCCCAAACATCGCATCTATTTTGTCACCGTTGAATCAACTGTTAATCGGTGCAAAAAAACGTGACAAAAGGGAAGTTCAGTGGAATCCGGAAAGGGAGAAAAGCTTTGAAGAGATTAAAACAGCTATGGCGAATGCAACGCTTTTATACCATCCTTCAGTAGATGCAAAATTAGCGTTAGTTACAGATTGCAGTGATTTTGCTTTGGGAGGAGTCCTGCAAGAAATTTCTTCTGATGGTCCTAGACCTCTTGGATTCTTTTCAAAGAAGTTGTCATTTGCTCAATGCAAATATTCTACTTACGACAGAGAATTATTGGCAGCTTATAGTGCAATACAACACTTTCGACATCTGTTAGAAGCTCGTATTTTTACTTTATACGTAGATCATAAACCTCTTATCTTCGCGTTTTCACAGAAACATGAAAAGGCCCCTCCCAGACGATTGAGACATCTAGATTTCATTTCACAATTCACTACAGACATTAGGTACTTACCAGGTAAGGGTAATGTTGTAGCTGACACTTTATCAAGGATTAATGAGATACACTTTTCCTCACTGTCTGATTTGGAGTTATGGTCAAAGTTTCAGGAAAAAGACGAGGAGTTGAAATCTATTTTAGAAGGTAGAATGGAATTCAGTGGTAAGCTGATAAAAATTCAAATGCCTTATGGTGCTAAATCGCTATTTGCGGATAACTCTACAGGCGTTAACAGATTCTATCTTCCTCATCAGTTAAGACGCAAAGTTTTTAATGAGTTACATAGTTTGTCTCACCCAGGGATGCGCGCTACTAAACACCTCATAGCATCTAAATATGTTTGGCCAGGTATGAATAGGGATATCGGCATGTGGTGCAAAACTTGCATCGATTGTCAGCAGTCTAGGATACACTTAAACACCTGGGTTTCTCGATTCGGCATGCCTCAGGGGTTCACTTGTGATAGGTGCATAGGAACATCTGATGAGCCGGTGGAGCAGGAATCCAACATCCAACAAGATCCGCCAGCATATCAAACAAGATTCGGCAGGAGAGTGAGGTTTCGTCTCCCTTCGTGAGACTGGAGGGGGAGTCATGTGGCGGCTGCCTACGTCACCTTTTGACGTCATCTTTTTGACTGCGGAGCTGCAAGATGACTTGTACAAAAGGAGGAAGTAACCTTTGCTCGACACACTTGTTTCGCAGATTCCAGACCTGTGAAGTTCTCGTTTTAAAGTATTTGTTAAGTTTGAAATAAATTGTTAGTTTCTGGTATCTTGTGTTTTTTGGTCTTTCCAGTTATTTATGTATTCTACACCTTCTGATCTGAAGACATCCCCCATAAGCTGGGATTGGATATTATAGGGAACGGAGGATTTAGCAACACCACGTTCCTATAAATTAAATCGAGAATTAAAGTCTCACATAGCAGTAAAACACAGAGAAACATGGTTTTCACCTCAAATTATGGGACGTGAAAGTGATATTTATTTATCTTCAAAAGTTATACAAAAGCCAAAATATTTTTTTGCGAAATTATTTTGAAGCACCGAAAATAAAATAAATGAGGAAAATTATGTGAATAGATATCGCAATTATAATAAAAGAACTGTTTCAAATGTATATGTGTCTGGAGTGAAAAATCATAGATGTATTTTGTGTAAAAATGAAAATTATTCTCTAAATTCAGGTCATAATTTTAAAAAAAATGTCTGTAAAGGAACGGGCCTAAATAGTGATAATCTTTGTTTCAAGTGTTTTTCCGTTGAGTGCAGTGTGAAAAGGTGCAAATCACGTAATTGTTTTTGTGGGAAACCGCATCATCAATTAATTCATTTTCCAAAAGAGAAAAAAATTTCCACGTGCATTGAAAACGTTTTCCCTCTTGCCGAGAATATCGTCCCTTCAGAAATTATACCATGAAAAAAAGCAAGTACAAAAAAGTTATTTATTGCACGTAAACGGTATGGCACGAAGACAAAATGATAAAACTGCAAGCAGTTTAGGGGCTTACAGAGGTGCGAAATTGATTGAAACAGCTGCCCTTTCTCCCTACAGCTAAAAGGCCCTTGCCCAGTTAAGCACGTGGAATCGAACTGGGCTTGATTGACAGGAACTGGCTATTCATTTCATGTTGCTTCAAGATTAGGCCACACTTCATCAACCGTATTAGCTGGAGAGGGGTGACTGACCAGTCTATCTTCAATCCATAACCAGATGTTTTCAATGGATAACAATCTCCAGACCTGTCAATGGATGACAGATCTAGAGACTGTGTAAGCCAGGGCAACAATCGAAGCTCTTGCAATATTCTGTTGGAATATAGCGTTTAGCAGGTCTAGAAGATAGGACACAACCACTTGACGTAAGATATCAGAAATGTAACGATTTGCATTCAAACTACCGTTCGAAATTGAGATGTACGTGTTGTGTACCCGAAGGCTGTCCAAATCCTCAAACTAGGTGAAGGTCCCCTAAGCCAATATCGAATGCAAGCAGGCTACTAGCAGTTACCTCGGAGACTCCAGACACGTATACGGCGATCAAATACTGCACGCATGACTGGGACTGGTCTGAAAAGACGACACTGTGCCGCTCCTGTATCTAGCTTGGTTGTTCGGTGAATCAGAGTCGCCGTGTTTCTCTATGCTGCAATGTCAAGTTAAGCCGAATAAATGGTCTCCATGCTGACAGTCCACACTGCTGCAAACGTCGTTGCACCGTACAAGCGGAAACTGGGCGTGTTGCAAACGTGCCCATTTCCTGACTGATGGGTCGTGATGTGGTTGTACGGTTTGGATGGCCCACTTTACATTATGTCTTTCTTCTCAGTTTTTAGTTATAGAAGGGCGTGGAGGTCCTCCCAAACCTTGACTTCAGAAACCCATTGATTCCATATTCGTATGAAAGTATTTTGATTTCAATCAATGCGACAGGTGATATATTATGGATGATAATCCACACTCTCTATAGGCAACGATCCTGCATCTATCGAATTGCGATGCTTGTTGATAAGCATTTCATCTTCATATTCGAGGGACAACACGATATTCTCAGCAAACTCCGAACTAACAAAGCTCTTTCAGAATCAGAAACCCGTTACACAACTTTTCTTTTATACAGGGCTTCATATGTCTTTCCTCTATCCTGCATCGTCTAAATGCTCTGAAATATTAATCATTTGCATATCCTAACCTCTTCTTAATTTTATGTGATTTTGACATTCGTCAGTTCATTCCTTCCTGGTGTTCAATTTTAATGGCCAGCAGTATATATATATATATATATATATATATATATATATGAAATCGGTCTGAACAGTTTCCAATCTTAACGTGATAGGCAGCGTCCGTCAATAAGAGCTAGGGAATGGGGTTTTATATCTTTTTACAGGTACTCACAAAAATTGTAGTCATTTTGGACTCGCAGTTGTTGTTTGGCAATAGTTTATGGTGACTGGTGATCACACAGAGTTCCAGCGTACTGCTATTCTATCACTATGAGGACGAATCGGCTATTTTGGCAAGGCAAGCCAACTTAACTAATGTGAGGCCAAAGTGAACTAAATTTCTTCAAATACCCAATATATAGCTGTGAAAGGCAATCGGGAAAAAAAAACCATTGAGATTTTACGGTTCTCTCTTCTATTTTGTTGTTTAAATTCGATGTGGAACGTCAACTTGTTCTTTATTTAAATTATTTTTAAATGTTTTTAATAACTCGTATTGTTGGTATTTCTGTGAGATATTTATTACCTTCTGATTGGGTTGCATTCGGTTCATAAATGGCAACATTGATCGTAACATTGGTGACCCGGATATGTTGTCATATCATATTTTTGACATGGACACTATACATTCCAACAATAACGACTTATTAAAAAAACATTTAAAAATAATTTAAATAAATGACAAACATAAGCTGACCTTCCAGAAACAATAAAAACAGCAAAATAGAAGAGAGAAACATATAACCCCAATACGGTTTCTCTCTCGATTGCCTTTCAGTGCTACTTATTGGGTAGCTGAAGGAATTTAGTTCACTTTAGCTTACCTCATTTAAGCTGGCACGCCTTGCCAGAATAGCCGGCTCTTCCTCATAGTGGTAAAATAGCAATAGGCTGGAACTCTGCGTGATCACCAGTCGCCACAGTACTTCCCCTGCAGTCATGAAGACAGTAAACGTTGGAGTGGCTTGTTTTAGACTTGCTATGGGCCACAACTATCTACAGAGCCACCTGTAAAAGAAAGGACTCACGAGCACAGATATTTGTCCTCCTTGCGACCATGTCGTAATCACGATTGGAGAATACCTCAGCTAATGCCCTGCCGTCCTCAATGTTTTTGTATCTTTTAACTCATCATCTTTGTGTGCTACTGACTACGTTTTTGAGGACTGCTTGCATCGTTCTTCACTTTATTTTCTGCTCGTCGACTTAGAACTGAAACGTCGGAGACGGGCATTGGATGAAAAAAAGTACAATGCTACAGAGAACTTTAAGCAACTGCACTGATAACTAATGTGATATTCGATTGTCCAGTACAAGGTCAAAGAGAAATCTAAGTAGTTACACTAGGACTAATGTTTTAATAATGTCCTTAACACAAGATAGAACGTTTGAGCTCAAATTACCAACAAAATTGCCTGAAATTTAATACACCCACTTGTAATAGCAGCTATAATAAATTGTTATTCGATCAGGAAAAACCGAAGTGAAGGATCTTCCTCCCAAAACGGCAATGCTGTAAAACGCCACACTTGAAGTGGATTCCTCCTGTTTAGCATCAAGAGCAGCTTTTTCGGAATGAAACATGGTAATACTGTGAAAGTAAAGATCATGAAGTGCGACCTTAAGCAAACAAAATGACGGCTCTAGAATCAGTTCTTGTCATTAAACGCCAAGGAAATAATGGGATTAAGAAAACAGATCTAAGTCTTCGAAAAGACGAGCTGAAAAACCTCCAAGGAGGAAGAAAAATGTTCTTCAAAAATGGCAAAAGTCAATAGTGTAAAAGACGGGAGGATCACTAATGTTCCGAATCAATGTTGTTGGCATGTGTGGTATCTAATATTTCTGTGTGATATTTATTACCTTTCAATTTGGAGTCCGTTGCATTCCGCTCATAAATGGTGATTTCGCAACATTGATCGCAACACGTTTGAGTGTGTCGATATGAATCTTTTTGTGAAAATGGAAAAAATTGAGTATCGAGTTGTCATTAAATATTGTTTTGAAAGGCAATACGCCTATCCAAATCAAAGATGAGTTGCACTCTGCATACAGGAAGCTATACCATCATTTCTCACCATCAAAGCTTGGATAGCTCAAATTAAACTTGGCCACACCAGCCTGGGAAAAGAACGTTCAAGACATCCAAACAGTGCTACAACTGACGATAACATCGCTAAAGCTCACCAAATGGTGCTAGAGGACAGTCGTATTAAAGTGTGAGAGATAGTAGAGGATCTGAATAAGTCTAAAGAGTGTGTTCGTCACATATCGAATCATGATTTAGGCATGAGAAAGCTGTCTACTCGTTACTCTCGTTGGACCTTAAACGTGTTGGAACGAACATTTCCAACATATAACATTCTACCCCTCCTTTTGGATGGAGCTTTGGCCCTTTCAACCTCTTCACTTCCTATTTACCGACCAATAACTACCTTTCATTCCCCCACGGTGTCAGCAAATTAAACTTTTCAACTTTCTTCAATAGTTTTTCGAATAATTTGTTCCCCCTTAGTGGCAGCTTGTTTAGTTCCTCACCTTCGATTCAATGAAAAATTCAAGGCTCATCTTTTAATCCCCTACGTATCTCTTCACCTCTTCAATGGACTTTTCACTAACTTTCTAGCATGATAAGTCCTCCACCACAGCTACAAGATACGTGCTTGAAGGCCACAAACGACTCCCTCAGAAATGAATATCAATATTTCCAATGAACTGTTGGAACAGTGTAGATGTAATAAATCACAGTTTTGGCAGCGATTAATTACTGTAGGTAAAGCTTGGATACAGCGTTATAAGCCGGAAACTGAAATGCAGTCAAAACAGTGGACTGCGTAGGGAGAATATGCTTGAAAAAAAGCAAAAAATGTTTTTTTCATTTGGTAAAGTGATGACAACTTTTTGGGCGAGTTATCTTTATTGATTATTTTTTTTTTAAAAAAAAAAAAGGAAAAACCATTACAGGAGCATACTAAGCATCATTTCTTGATATGATGAAGGAAGAAATTGTTGAAAACGACTACATTTACAGAAGGAAATAATTCCGTTTCACCGTTTCACCAAGTCAATGCGCTGTCTCACATTTGACATGGCGAAAATTCACAAATTATGGTTTGAACAGTTTGACCACTCTTCTTACTCTCCAGATCTACTCCCAAGTGACATATTTTGTTCCCTAAACTAAATATTGCACAGAGATTTTCATCAAGAAAAGGAGGCCATCACCTTCTCAAACAATTATTTTGCAGAGAAAGACACCGATTGTACTATTTGGGTAAGTTAAATAGATGGAGAATTGCTGAGACAAGAGTAGAATTACAAGAAGACTATGCAGAAAAATGAAAATATATTTAAAGAAAAAATATTTTGTATCTTTGTTGGGCGAGAAAATTTCAGATTATTCTCGAGCACTGAGAGAGGAAAATCAAACCCTTTAACCCTGTCGCGCATCTGGACTTCATATGAGATACTAAAACAATTCAAAAAACTGTGATTTAAAATAATTTTTCTCTCGATTTTTTTTCTCGTGAATGACACCTCGTATCTTTTTCAGCCTCAAATTGGGACCCAAATTGTTTTTGAATATCATAACAAAGGGCAGCACCGGTCTCGAAAAATTAAATATTTGAAATTGTGAAAGAAGTTAATGTAGAAATTACATCATTTATTTGTTACTATAATATATTTCCAAATGAGATAAGAAAAAATCCCCCCCATTTATAAGACATATATTATGTGTCATACAATCCCATTAAAATTTTTTACTTCTAAAAAATAAACATCGTATCTATTAGAAACCATTGTGTGACATATTAGGCTTAAAGTAACACGTGGTTGTAAATGGCAACTCCCTTTTAAAAAATAAAACTGAATACGTTTTAATAAATGTCATTAAAAAGTATTTTTGTATTATCATTTTTGAAAAAATGAATAAATAGGAAAAGATAAAGATCTTGCAAACAATATACCCCTATTTTTAGGAATTCAGAAATCCCATGTAACTGGAAGTATGCCTATTAATTATTTTTAAAGCGTTTTTATGTATTTCACTTGGTGTGTGTGTGTGTCATCCAATTTTCGATCGCTTATTTAACCAACTTCCCATCAAGCTAGAGCTCTGAATGCAATATTTAGACATTTGTGACATGTTTTAACTAATATTTTCTTTAATAATGCAGTTTAGCCCAACCACTGGGCGCGATTTCAAAAATTGGCACCAAACTTGGCGATTTTTTTGGCTGAACATTAAGTCCGTAAAACGGACCAGGGTAGCCGCATTTGGCAAAATACTGCCAAATAATTCTTGTTGCCAAGGGTGGTTGGGTTAAACTGCATTCCAACCATTCAATTTACCGGATGAATTAATTAATTTTAGTTAGTTTTAACGTTTTTATGTATTTCTCTTGGTGTGTGTCTGTCTGTGTGTCATCAAATTTTCGATAGTTAATTTAACCAACTTCCCAACAAGCTAGAGCTCTGAAATTTTGGGAACCGTTCTTACTTGCCTAACAATGCAATATTTAGATATTTGAAACCACTTTTAACGAATATTTCAAAAACCATTTCTAATAAACTTTGCCACAATATAAAAACGTTTGTTTTTAAACATTGGTTTTTATCTCGAATTATTCTAAAATGCTACCAGATGCTTTCTTAGAAAAAATAGTGCATGAATTAAACATGTATGCCACATTAAAAGGGGGAGGGGGAATTGCCTCTTCTCTTCATGAACAGAAAGTATTTTTAGGAATAATTTTTTTTAAGCATACCTTCAATATTCTAGATTAAAACTTTGCTATGCATCAAACATTGCACGAGAGTAAGCATAATTGCTGATTACATGATGCAAAATCTCCTTCCTTGAAATAAGGAAATACCTTCATTTTGTTCCAAGTAATTCATTTCCCGACAATAAAATGAGATGTATCAAATCAGACTAACATTAGACCACTCTTCCAGAGTGTTTCCTGTCAGCTGCTTCCCGGAAGAGTATTTGTCAGTGGATGAAATGATGATTCCTTTCAAAGAAAAGTAAAACATCAAACAACACATAAGAGGTAAACCCCCTCCATAGGGAATAAATTCTTGGGTGTTAGCTGCAATTTTCGGATATATTTATGCCTTTGAAATTTATCAAGGTGCAAATGCTGAATCAAAGGAATTTTGTAAAGAATTTGGAGCAATTAGAGGTGTTGTATTGGGGATTTGTAAACTTATAATGCACAAAAATAACAAAATATTTTCCAATAATTTGTTCACAACAATACCTCTTTTTATGAACCTTGTTGATTAGAAACTTTTTTCCTACAGGAACAATACGTACAACTGGGTTACAAGAAGCTACAAATGAATTGAAACCTATCAATGAAATGAAACGTAATCCAAGAGGCACATTTTCAATTAACACTAGTAAGGAAAACATAACCATAACAATCTGGTTCGACAACTCAGCTCTTCGTGTAGCCTCAGCTTTTCTTGGAGCAAATCTTGTAGGATCTGTGAAAATTTTAGCTGGCAAGAAAAACACGTTATGTAAATTCTAAGACCTGCTTCCATCGAAATGTATAGTAAAAATATGGGTGGAGTAGATCTTATTGATTCATTATTTGGTCTGTATAGACTTAAGCTACAACATAAATGATGGTACTTCTGAATTTTTCATCATATGCTAAGTGTTGGCATCGTAAATTGCTGGATCTTATGGAAATTAGATCCTGAAAATGAATCCGTGGATTTTTTAGAATTTAAATCATCCATTGCGACTTCCCTTATTTATAAAGGCAGTTGGACTCAGAGCAATAAGAAAGGCAAAATAAGTACATTATGAGATCCACCAACAAAGAAAAGCTTACGAGTACAAGATGCTTTTGAATTGAGCAGAGATGGTGGTGAGCATTATCCGGCTAAAACTGAGGGAGAAAAAGGCTGCCAAGTGCCACTTATCCGGATATCCCAGGAAAATTAGATACATACATGCTCGATGCAAGAAAGTACTAGGTACTCATTGCTTCCAGGCTTTTCATTCAAAATAGTTTTTCTAATATATCTGTAATTTCATTGTATTAATTAATAATTGCTAAAATATCTTTTAGAACATTAAAATAAATGTAAGAATTAGCTTAAATTTATCACTTGTCTGTTTCCTTTCACTTTTCTGAATAGGCATATTTACAACCTATTGAACTTGCAAACCTCATATGAAGCTCCTCAAATTTTCCTTAATGGGATAGACTTAAAGAAATAATTTTTCCTACAGAATTTAAAACAAGAACCTAAGTATAGTAATTAAATTAATGATTTTTTTAATTTCATTTTTTACTAATTCGTGAGCGAGAGGGTTAAAACTAGCTTCTATAAATATTAGAATTTTTTTAATCGAAAATGAAAAATAATTTTATGGAAAAAAAATGAACAATTGAATATTTTCTGGTGTTAATAGTTCGAATAGAAAATTGAGTGAAATAACCAAAGGTAGAGAAGTAGCAGATCCGAATACGAGAGTCGTTCAAAAAGAACGTAGAAAATACATATGAAGGCATTCGCATCATCGAAAATGGTTTGTTTTACTAAGTGTAATGACTCATTTGACAGCTGTCTAAGTCTCAGTAATTTCCATTGCATGGTTTCATTCTTATTGCCCATTGAAACAAAAAACTTGTGTTTAGAGATCAAAGCTGAGTTGGATGAAATTCATGGCACATTTTCTGCCGTGTTTGCAACTCTTTACAATTGATAAATGAGTTCCACAAGATGATCGTTGTTTATATATATATATATGTGTGTGTGTGTGTGTGTGTTTCAATTTTCGATTGTTTAATTATTTATAAACTTTTTCTAAATGATTACCATAAATATTAATTTGTTTCTAAATGATTTCATTAAATATTAAGTTTTTTTTATATAATAATAGTATTGATTGTAATATAGGAATGTAAATAAACTAAAAATAAATAAGAAAACTTAACAAAATAAAGCATTCATGTTCAGGATTGAAATTGAATAGCTACATTAAACAAGCTGTAATTTGTGAGATGTAGCGAATAACTATCAAGCTATCTAGTAATCGAGAATACTTTATTTATTCCTTACTTTCGTGAAGACTTTGAGCCACTGCATCTATGAACGAAACTTTTACTTTTTGCCCATTGTTGTCCTTTTAAATGCTCTAATTGGGAATAAGAGCAATCTTAATTGCTCCGTATTAAGGCTGATTATAAGATAATCTTAGTAATTAATCGATAATATTTGGTTTTAGGATCTATCTTCTTAGTAAATATTCGCTTAGTAAACTGTCGCTGGAGTAATGTTGCAACTGAATATTTTATGTCGTTATTAACGTTAATGAATGCTTGTATTGAAATAATTCCTTAGGTATTCTTAGAGTTGAAATTATTTGCAATAACTCGGTATACTACATAAGTAATTATCAATCCTGAATTTTTGGAGTTCTAAATTCTTACGAGCATTATCCATTTTGAAAGCTGTATTTGTGCAACTCTAATAATTTTTGTTTTGCTGGAAATATTTTAAATTTCAGTGCACAAATTCCATGAGAGATAGTTTAATATCATTTATCGACGTGAATGTAGAATTTCGTTGACCTTGAGCTACAAATAAACAAGTATTATAAAAAAAAGTTTTAAAAGTCAATTCCTTCTTAGGTCAACAAAGAAAAATTTAATTTTAGTTGCTTTTTATTAAATTGTTTGGCGGTATTTTGCCAAATTGGGCTACCCTGGGCAGCTTCGCGGATTTAACGTTCAGGCAAAAATAATAATAATAATATAAAAAAAATCGCCAAGTTTGGCCATTTTTGAAATCACGCCAAGTGGCTGGGCCAAACTGCATTTTCATCAATTAATAAATGAATTAATATTTGAAAAAATTGTATTAACATCAATTGTCATCCACTACATGTTTAAGAAATGCATTTGAACTTGAGTGGATGAATAAAAAGTATTATATTAACGATTGAAAATTTGTACAAGGTATATATATAGAGAGAGGGTGAGCTGATAGGAGGAATTTAAAAAGGACCACAAACAAGGTTTTTTTTAAAAAAAATACGTTTTTGCATATTTTTTGAACCTCCATATGGTGTTAATTAATTGAATGCTGATTGAATGTTGTTTTTATTCTATATTTTCATAACCTATACAAATTATTCCTTAAGAGTAAAATAAAAAAACTGCATTCATTTCTAAAAACAATGTTCATCAATTTTCTTCTTTTGATCTGGACTGAAGATTATTCAAAGCTGTTATAATATCTTGGCCATGATATTATAACATTTATATTTTATAATGTATTTATTTTTTATAATGCATACAATATAAATATATTTAAATTTGAATTTTCTTTAAATAAATATATTTAAAGAAAAGTGTACCTGAACTTTATCGTACCTCCATAAAAACGGATTTCGAGGAAATACGAATAATTACATTGTCTGCTATTTTTAAAATAATCCAGCACTATAATCTAACTGAATAGATTGCTGCAAATTGTTTTGCTGTTGCTTTTTAATTTTGTTTGTAATTCTAGCTTCTTTACAAGCTTTCTAAATTATTATTTCTACTTCTCAAACTCTTTTACTGTCAATATTTAGTAATGCCTTTCTCTTATAATAGCCAGACTTTACTCCCATTTCTGCTCTTACCTTCAACCTACTTTGAGCACCATCATTGAAGGATATTACCGCACCCATTACACCTATTTTAATTGTTGTTATGCTCATAAAAGGTGTTTTAGGCAAATATTCCCATATGTAATGCATAAACTTTCCCTTATATTTCATTTGGGTTTTGAGTTTTAGCATGAATACACATTTCTAACAATTTTTTATCACTCAAAGATTTAAAAATATGCTTTATGGCAAGCAGCACAGATTCAGGAAGTGAATGTTTATGTAAATAATTCTTTCCCATCAATAAAGCTTTATTATACCCCCACCATGTATCCGAGCTAGACGGGCATAATCCATGCTGTGGGTTAGCATCTGTAGATAGTTTATGAAAATAAACTGACCATATAGCTTTTACCATATCAGATTTGGGACATTTTATGTTTCGACGAATAGCCAAGCCATAGTATCTCTTCAAAAGAAGAATTTCATTACCTGTAAGCCTTCCGCGGCCAATGATGCTTTTGAAATCAGAAAGCTTGCGAGATTTCATAGTATTTCTCAAAGCTCGCAATTTACCACCTATTCGTTTCTGCACGTGTTCAGTGCATTCCATTTTTTGTACTTCTACATCATCTCCGTAGACTTTTGCTTTCGATATTGTGTTAAAGGCTTTGGATTCGTCATCACCAAAATAACTCACATGTCTAAAAAAAAGCGACCTTTCAGAACGTTGGAATATTTTTAAAATACCATCCAATTCCATTCCCCCACTGAACTGAAACCTTCAAAAATGTAGTCTTTAGTGCTTCTATTTTTACATTTGAAGCAGAATTTGAAAGGCATTCGAAATCAAAAACTTTTCCAGTCTCTAGGAATGTAGCATATTCGATTCCGTTCAAGGAGGTGTGGCTGCTCTTCTGCCAACTACCATCAAAAGCTTCTGTGATATCCCTGTTGCTGTTAATATTCACAGTTTCTTCTACAGCATTTTTCATTGATTCGCTACTCACTTTTAACAGGCTACGCGAGAGTACATCATTATAACGTTCAAATTTTGCAGGAGGTGGTGGTAAATTCATAATAGCACAAAATGTCTTCGCAGGGCTGTTACCTTTTCCTATACAGCGCATACCATAGGCCTATCTAATATTAATGCCATCAAATCCATTTGACATATCAGATTACATTGCGCTAGCAGCTTGTCCACAGAAAATGCACTGTAAAACTAAATTCACACATAATCCTCTGCGAGTGCCAGAATCTTCACTATTGACAAGTGAATCCAATTTATTGTAGAATTTGTATTTAGCTACATCCTTTAATAATTGAGAAATAATACTCCTATGATTAATATTCACGATACTACGTGAAATCAGTATCGTGAATCAGCTACTATCATCAAAATCAGTATCGTTTACAGTTTTTCCAGTACTTTCAATTTTGTTTCTCGAAGTACAGGCATTATTAGTATTGGCATCCAATACTTCTTAAACTTTTTGTTTTGGTAAGAAATAGCATCTACGTTTCCAAACGCTTTTGCGTGAAGCATAGCTTAAACGAACGGTAAAAATCAAGAATTTAAATACATTCAAGTAAATGTACCTGTTGTGAAAATAAATTTTCAAAATGCGAACGAGATTATCAAGCAAAACAGTGTACAGTAAAATGAAAACACAAATGTCTTAATGTAGTGAAAGTCACAGTTAATAGAACATGATAACATGAAACTTAAAACTTTCAAATTAATTTCCAAAATAGTAAAATGAACACATTTTAAAATCGTATCACAAAATCATGCCACACCCTCTTTAAAAAAAGGGGGACGTGTCACGTTTGTTTACAATTTTAAAATTCAATTTTTTGGAGGTTCTGTTTATCAAATTTTATAAATGATACATCTTTGGATTCAGAAAAGCTCCTTCTATTTTTTAACATCAAAATTAAAAAAATTCAAAATATGAAGCATTTTGGTGTCTCAGTTACCTAAACGATTAGATTCCAAAAAAGGCAGTGCAAAAAAATCAGATTTTTTTCATTTTAACAAGAAAAAACTTTTGCTTTAAATGCTTTTCACTGTATAAATATTAAATACGAGATAAAATTATCTCACCATAGTGTAATAGCTACTAATTGCAATCAAAATGATAAACCATATACGCACACTTATCTGAAAGCAACATCAAATAAATTAACGTAGGACATAGTGAAATTTTGGTATAAACGTCTACGGACGATTAAAAGGACGGGTGGCTTAATCATATCCACTTAAAACAGGGTCTATAACAAAAAGAAATTAATAATTTATAAAAAAAGAACTTAACAATCATTTTGAAAGACTAGAATATATGACGTACATTTCAAAAATACTTAAGAAATGTTACAATAGATTACCTTTATTCTAATTCTTAATTAATTAGAGAAAAGACAGGAAAAAATAAAGACAAAACATACTATTTTTAATTTCTTTAAATATTTTATGTAACATTTCTACAGACCCAGAATAATTCATTTAAAAATCACAGATCTCGTCACCATAGATCTCGTCACCATAGTTCTCGTCACCATAGTTTTGTTTTAAGGGAAAAAAGGAATGTTTTTGCCAGAAATAATTTTAACCTTAATTATCTCGTTGTTTATTAATAAGTTTTTCCCTTCAGAGGCTTAATAAAAGGTGTAAAGAAGACTTTTATCCTAAAAATATTAAGTAAGGGTATTTGGGTATTAGAATTTATTCTTAATTATTTAATGATCTAGTGAAGAGCGAACCAAAGAATAGTTAAGAGATCAGATAAAAGAATTAGAGCTATATTTTCTGAATTAAAATTTCTGTATAGACTGCCAAGAAAGAATTGTTAATGTAGCTTATGGAACAACTTATCTCTCATTATTCCAATTGAGTAAAGGAAAACTAAAAGAGGTATAACGAATCTTAGCATACAAATAAGATAGAAGTTTCAACATATTATTCTTCTATTTTTATTAACTCTTTCGTGATTAAAAATTTTTATCCATCAACATAGAGAGAGAGAACTATTAAAGTGGAAATACACGCACAGTTAATTTGTAGTTCTCTACAATATAGAGCATTAAATAAAAACGGTCGAAAGCTTTTATCTGTAAGTAATAGTTTGTGTTTAAAGAAATATATATTACTATCCATATTTACAAATATACTTTCGTTTAATACTCATAGTTTTAAAGTAAAGAATCATTAAATTCATCACACGAAAGGGTTAAGGTTCTGAAATGCTTCTCTTAAAAGTCTGCAATTTTAGTTATAAATATCTGGAAACGAACAAATTATTTCAAGTGATTTAATTTAACTTATGACTTTTGTTATAATAAATAAATAAATTTACTTTAGGTGCATTCAGTAACTACTGATAGTTTATTTAAGAAATAGTGTAACAAGTAATTTTAACAAGTAAGATATATTTTAATTCGATAAGAAAGAGAAGATATAAAAATTCAATTAAGCTATTTGAATCTTCCTGGTTTATATTTAAAAACGTGTTTCATTTATTGATATAGTTTCTTACAAATTAATTTTTAACTAAAAATTATTTCATTAAAATATTAATATCAGTTATATACGCAACTACCGCCATTTTATAGAATTACTTATAGTATAATTAAAATTGATTTATAAAGATTACAATTTTTTTACATTTGAAACATGTCATGAAAAGAAAAGATATATTCTTATTTTCTTGTTTTTCAAATTCAAATGTTTTTATTTTGAATAAATACAGATTATTAGATGATTTAACCCTAATATCTCAAAATGAGATGGTTGAATTACATATCTACTATTGTTTGGAAGGAAACTCAAATTTAAATTTGATTTTAAGTACATTATCAAACCACATTCTTGTGTAAAGCAAATTTAATGAAAACTTCAAAAGTTCCAGAATTGTTCTATAACTTATTTTGATATCATAATGCGACGAAAACTATTTCTAAGAAATAAGAATTAAGCTTTTCTATGTTATAATTTCCAGTTGTGACGTATTTTCTTCGCTGATTCACTTCGCAGACATTTTAAAAAGTCTAATTAAATAATCAATCAGTTCAAAGCTCGTATTGAAGAAACGTAACAGACGGACAACACACTTTATTATTTATTAAAGATTATATAATTTCATTTTCCCTAGAATGTCTCTTGACGCATTTAATCCTAATTAATGTTCATATAACAATGTCTTAGCTTACCAAATCACTCATCCCAACTCAAGCATTTCAAGTTTATAGCAGATTTCACAGCTATTATTTTGATCAAGAGTCACTTCTAACTACTTTTAATCTAAATAAATAGCTACAATGATTCAATCAAATCTATAATATTTATCGACTTGCCGTTATCATCTATCTACCTTCTCTTTCCTTTCAATTCTATTTCGCTTACACATCACTATCTCTAATTCAATACACACTCTTATTATCTGATATAATTTGCCTAATCACTGTTCATTTGGCTGTCAGGAAGTCGTAATTGTACGCAATTCAAATTGCCAAAAACGTTCCCGAAGTTAGAAAAGAGAAATTCGCGAATAACTCAATGTCACAGTATAAGTTTGTTTCCCTTATCATTGAAGGAGAAATCCCTTTGAATAGAATAGAAATAAACTTTTAATTTATATTCTAATTCTAGTGTGTTGTGTGTGTTTTAAATATGTTAAAAAAAAAAAAAAGGTAACAACTGCGAACTTTCAATCAGAAAAGGAAAATCTCTTTTGCACCTAATTCGGTTTTGACAAATGACCAATTCAATTTCTTAACTCAAGATTCAAACGAGATGTCTTATCTTCCTCTCCTCTCCCTTACTTGTTCGAAATGCAAGGAATAAAAATCTGGGATGGAAAACGTTTCTTTGGGAATGAACACGGATATCTTTATGGTGGTATTCATGTCGAATCACTTCTTGAAACCATTTAGGAGGTACTTTGAGAGCAACTGCGTTGATAGGCCGTCGGGATTTATCGATCTGATTTGTAAGATCTTCGGATTTCACTGAGTCATTTGATCTCGGAAAAAGAGATTTTCGTATCCGCATGGGAGATATTTTGTTGCGTAAACTTTTTCTTAAGATGACGGTTTCTGGAACATATTATGCATTAACGATTCAATATTTGAGATACACAGAAGTTTTCTGTGTTCCATTTCTTTATGACAAATGTGAGAATGTGATTGAAATTTGTGAAAAACATAATTTTTTCATCTAAAATGTAATATTTTTCTCTAGAAAATTTAAAACTTTATGTAACAAATTAAGAACTAAAAAATTTAATTTAATGTAAGTAAATTACTTTCATAAATATATTTAACTATGTAATAAAGCAAGCTGAATGAAAACGTAAAAGAATTTTTAAATTATAAAATATATATTTCGTTTAGTAATGGAGCTTAGTAATAACGATAAATATCTCTCATATTAAAGTCTAGTGAATTTCTGATATTGCACAGTTAAAATAAACTTTTTGTATACTTTTCTAACAAAATTATATAATTGTAATGCGTATCTACAAGTAAAATTTGAATTATTTTCATATATTTCTGTACTAAATACTTGTAGTTTTCACATTTTATAGGAATAAACATTAAGTTAAATTTAAAATTATTTTTATTGTATTCTGTATTTATTTCTGCTTTTATTCAACCATTTGAAGCATCAAATATTTACAATAATACAATTTGTAGAACGTTATTTGTGATTGAAAAATTTATTCCATTTTGTCTGCAATAGTAGTTCGTTTTAGACAATGGTATTGATTAATGGTTCGGGTAATTTATTTGAAACAAATTTGCCTTGCTAACAAAAATTCAAGTTCTTATATCTAGCAATATAGTTTAATACTGAAACAGATAAAATATATTTGAATATATGCACAATATTTGAGCTGAAGTTACTATAATTTAAGATATTTGAAAGTACTCTTGATATTTATAAAAGTAATTTAATATTTACCATGCATTTATTTGTCATTTTATATATAAAACTTTTACAGTCTGTATATTATATGGAAAACTATCTAAATTATTTGCTTTTATTAATCAGTTTCATTTCAAAGATCTGTTTTTTATCAAAAGAAAGTATTTGTTATTTTCTTGATATAAAGCATGGTTCAATTTATTCGTTTGAAAATGGAGTTCATTTACTTTCATAAATCACTGTGCAATAATTAGAAAAAAATAACGAAGTTGTTTTTACAAAATGCTATACATTTTTCAAATAGGATTCCTAGTAATGTATTGAATCTGAATTTATCAATAATTAAAGAAGAATAGAAATATGAATAAAGCATTATGTATGTATAGTGTTTCTAAATACTATCATTTCCTTCACTTCAATTTTAGAAACATTTAATCTTTTTAACTCAAATTTGAATTAAATTTTAATATAGGGAGAAGTTTGTAGCCTTTTTTTTTCTCTTTCACTGGAAATGAAATATTTTAAACTGAAATTGTACAAATAATACGAATTTTACTCAATTAAGCATATTTTTAACCATTTGGTTTTTTTATTCATTAGAATTTTGTAATTTTCAAAGCTCTTCTTACTGAGTAAACTCCTTTTTCTCACACAAAACGAATTTTTTGACGGTATTCTTATATTCGTATTTAATTCCTTTTTAAATTATAATTTTGAATGAACTCTACAAAAAGTGTAAATTCGTATTTTTATTGAATAATAATAAAATCCTCACATCTTTGTTTTCAGGAATTTCAGTAATTTATTCATAAATAAATTTATACTGAAAAATAATGTGAATGTGTCATAAATAAAATGGAACTACTATATTCACTTTGTTTTTCCTGTTTCACTTTACTTTCTTAAACTAAAACTCATAGGTGAAAATTTCTTATTTTATCTTTATATATAAGTAAAATTGTTAAGAAAACATTTTAATATTTTTCTAAAAACTACTTAAACATAAATTAACGAAAAAGGGGGGAAATTTTATTGACTTGAAATTTGCGCTATTAGCAATGCAGATTAAAGATTATTCGTACAAAGTTCTATGGAGATCTAAAAAAATTCGAGGTCTTAGAGTTTCAAATCCTATTTTTTTTATACATAGAAATTCATTTGAAAGTAAAATAACCCTTTTTAAGCAGAATCAGTTATATAAGTCAAAAAAATAATGTTTTAATAGATAAAGTTCATTATATTTATTTTTAATTTAATAAATTATAAAATAATATAATCTTACATTTTAATAACTGTTTTTCCATGCAGTTTAAATTTATAATGTCTTAATGTAAAATTCATTATTTAATATTATATATTTAATAATTTGACACCGAATATTAGAAATTCATTCACTTTTATCAATCCCTGAAGTGATGTTTCAGAAAAATAACCTTTTATCGTAATGATAAAATAATGTAAAAAATAACGTTTTAACGTAACGTCATATTTCTCTTAATTGAACAACATTCATATTTTAAAAAAAAATGGAGGATTTTATGATTCTCATAAATGAAATTCATTTAATTCCTAAAATAAATGTTAAACTGAAAAAAATTCAGATTTATTAACTTTATATCATTTCTGATAGATTAAGCTTCCTTAAACTTGCCCCGTCTTACATATTTTAAAGTTGCTTATATGTAATAACAAGTTTAGTAATATTATGCTTCATATAACTTATATTATTATTACATTTAAATATAATTCACATTATTTTGTATTTAATAATAGAATTCCCCTTTCATGCATTTAAATAGAATTTCCATTTTAACATACTCATAACAGAACGTCTATGTTTTGTATTAAAATAGGATTTTCAAGTAATGTATTTATCCACATGTATACAAGTTCTAACGGATAACATTTTCATAGTTGCTCTTCTGTATTGTATATTTTTGTAGAACTTCCATGTTACATATTTAATAATTTAATTTAAGAGCTTCCATGTTATATGTTTAATAATACTATTAAATTGAACAGTTTATTCATTACATAAATGTAGAAGTCTTAAGTTACAGAATTGTCAAATTTAATTCCACATCTATTCGAATTAAGAAAAAATTTCAAACAATACGCATTTATTAAACAAATACAATTCAGTTCATTATTTTTTGTAACTGAAAGTAGGTCACGTTAGATTAGTGGCCATGGTCGCCATCTTGGGGCGTTGTTTCCACGGGTTCGAATCTTGATGCCACTAAAGGTACGTCATGTATCGGGGCTAATGCACGTTAAATATGCCGAGACTCAAATACTCTTTTTGGCGGGGTATGGAAGTTTGGAGAGGGAAATATAAGCTCTGGTGTCATCTTCGTCATTTGACCCAGACTCAGAATGACGAGATCCTTCACTAGTGTTACTTCCATGGGTGACATTAAGAAACAATCGGCCTCTCTGAAAAAAAAAATTACCTCTTCAAAATCTTTAGGTCTATGTATTAACATTTAAATAAAAATAAACAAAAGTTTACAAAAGAATTTTTTAAAATAGTTTGGTTTACTTGATTTTTTGTCCCTTTTCATCGGAACCATTAATATACATCCGAACTTTGCACAGAAAGGTCAAACGAAAAATGTATCGCAAAAAAAAAAGATAGTAAAAATCCAAAGAAATGCCATTGAGTTAAAAAAAAAATTTCATAATCAATGCGAGTATTTAACCAGGGCAATAAACACGTAATTGGTTAAATAAAGTGTTTTTTAAGGTAGGCTTTAGGAAGTGCAAAATGAATATGTTACAGTTTTCATTAAACTAATCAATGAATTAAAATTACATAGTATTCCTTTCATTCTCTATCTTTCTATTACTTAAGGTAACAGAAAATTCAAAAGGCTTCACATTTTTGAACGTATTGTTAAAAATTAAATTAATATACGCTGGTGGGTAATTTATGAAAATTTGTTAAGCAGAAACTTGAAAATTCAATTTTAAAATTGTAAGTAAACATGGAACGTTATAAACAAAATATCTGTACACGCGTTTTTCTCAAAATGCATTTTTTTTAAGATTCAAATGCAATTTCCTCAAAACCTACTTTATCCATAGCGCTGGTATTTCACTCACGTTGTGGCCTCTGTAGAGGAATAGCTATGGACACGAACTGCATTGTTTCCGTCGAGTTGTGTGTTCGAGACCTGATGCCAATAATGACCCGACGTGCTGAGGTTCTGATACGCGTTCAATCTGTCGAGGCTTTCAGTCCTTGCGAGGCTGTGGTGTGGAAGAATGAAAAAGAATGGGGTGCCAATTCATTTGCCACCCTCGTCACTTGAAAATGACTCAAAATTACGAGGTCCAACACCAACAGTCCTTGTGCTGATCCTAAGAGCGATTTTTATAAACAAACAATCAATCTTTCCACATTTTAAAATAAAGCTGTTTCCTACAAAATAATTATAAAAAAATTGTCTTATAAATCTTAGATATTATGTAATATTTGTAATATAAATAAGGAAAATTGTGTTAATAAAAGTTATTTTATTAATTCTTAAAACTAAATTTAAATATAGAAATTCTTATTATGTTCAGTGTCTAAAATACTATTTTATGAATACTTTGTAAATTTTTATTTGTAAACTCGATGAATTTTGCATAATGTACATCTGAAATTAAGAGGGACTCTAAAAATGATTCAAAAATGTTTTTTTTTTCATTGTTTTTATTTAGGAGTATTCTTCGAAATTTTATTTCCAATAGGATATATTGATTTTGCCCGTACAAGAAGTAGAAATTGGAAGAAATGAAATTGGAAAATATAAACATATAATTTTGGACTTGACCAAAATCCTTTTTTAGAGATGTGAGCAACTTCACTCTGTTTTTTAAGACGCTTTTTTTAGAAACTAATTTTATTTTGTTTGAGTTATAAATCCAGTATTTTACTGTCCTTTTTAGTGATTATAACTTAAATTATGAGCACATTACTAATATGTCGTATGTACATATATACAATTTTAATTAAGAAGATTAATATTAATTATTTCGTAATCTGCGTTCTTATTCCTCGTATATTTTCAAGGAACTTTAACATTTTATCTAATATGAAGCAAAATATTTTGAAATAGTTTTGCCTATTATTATTATTTTTAATTCTTGGTAGTCAGCCTCAATTAATTTATGCTCTGAAAATAAATAATCGGTTATCAAAAACATTATGTACTAAAACTGTACTAATGTGCAATTACTTCTTAGAAAAACATATAAGTAATATTTTAAAATGTTATTTTAAGTCTACTGATGTATATAATAATTATTTTTCCAAACGTATACATTTTAAAATCGTTTTTATAAGTTTCAGCCTTTTTCAATGCATCAATGTACATTAACACAATGCTTCTTCTTCCACTAATATTTACTAATCACTGCCATTTTTTCCGTGTGTTATATATAATGCATGTAAAAAATAAGGGATCTATTTAATAACAAAATAATTATCTTAATAAAATTTAATACAGGGGATATAGGGGGGGTGCTGATATTAGTATACATATGAACATTTTATTATTTCCTTCCCACCAAAACGAAACAATTTCTTATAAATTCGAACTCTTAAGTTAATTAAAATATCTTTTAAAGTATTAAAAAAACAGTTCATACGAAAATATCAATAAATAGAAGAATTTTCATTTGAAATCTTTTTTTAGTTGCAAACACAAAATGTAACGCATAATTTTTAAATGCTTAAACAAAATCAAAGAATCAAAATTCCCACATGATTTACAAATGTATATGACTATTGGTTATTAATTGCTCATTCTGATTATTTATGGGTTAAATGTGATTTTATTTACATAAACAGATATAACAGTGTATAAATTTCCCAGTGTTAAAAAAAGGCTTCTATAGAGTTTTATTTGAAATAATAACGCCGGTAAAAAAAAAGTTTCTTAAACATGGGTCTTCCTTCATACTTCACACTTTGGGTAACATTTGGCACCCGTTTGGTGACTCTGCGAGGAACATGGCGTAAAATTTAATTCCTTAAATGATTAGTTTTAATCAATTAATTTTTATTAATTATAATTAAATTATCGTATTGTAACCAAAACAATCGTGTGTAGAAAATTTAAGCTCAATTGAGTGCTTTAAAATGTGAGAAAAAAGCTTACAAAGTTTTGACCTAGATAGAGTTACAAAGTGAGTAGAAGAAAACCCATTAAAAAGAGAAAGTTATTTGAGCTCAGCATTAGACAAGCTCTTTTTTTTTTTTTTTTAAATGTCTAAATCACCTTAAAACAAATTTCATTTTATTGCAGTTGAATGATTTTGAAGGACTGAATTGAAAGGTAATTTTTAATAATATTTAAATATATATTTCATATAAGGAGAAATAATTGAATTCAGAATTGAGTAAATTAAGAGAGAAGGAATGTGTCATTTGCAAAATAATTTTTAATATTACATTTAAGAAGCCTTTTTCAAGCTTTCTCATTTACACGCTACAAAGTTATAAAGACGAGTTTACTTAATTTAACATTCTTAAAAGTTAATGCAAGGAACATTTTATTTCTTTCAGCCTAATAAAAATTGTGTTACGTAATTTAGCAATATTAAGGAATGACTTCATCTTTCTGCTAAATGTGCGGTAAGCTATTAAATATTGAATTTATGATATTTTAAAAGCAATAAAAATATTCAACTCCTCGGGCAAAAATTCCATTTCAACGCTGAGAACATAAAAATGAATTATGCATTTTCAAAATTATTTGGAGTCTAAAATGCGATAAAACTTGGAAACATTGCACCCTAGTACTTTTTTAGACAAATCGAATTTGAAAATAGAACATACTTTTGTTGTCGCTTTCCTTTTGTCGCTACTTTCGGATTCTGTCTATGAATGTAACAAAACTCGATACATATGTCCCGTGATGGTCCTCAGTTATTTTTTTTTCTTTTAGGCAATTCATTTTGTATATATTTATTTATATTCTAATTTTCTTTAGTAAATGGAGGAATATTGAATTCATATGAACGTGCTGTTTTAAGATTTTGATTGCTGATGTAATATTTTACTTGTCTTTCAAATAAGACTCTAACTTATGTTTATAAATGTATTCATATTGTTACTAACATGAGGTACGTTTCGCTGCAATAATTCCCTACAAAAGGAAAAGAGACATAAACAGATACTTCATCAATCAGCCAAGTAAAGTTTAAGCATTAATCCTTTAACTGTAGCGAAACATTTGGAGACTTGGAGACTTTATAGACAAAATGAATATTCCAGAAAGTGCTCGAACCTAGACTTTAACTCGATTGGAAAGAAAGTTACGGAATTTTCCTGAATGTTTCGAGTGACAACAAACCTGGCTGGAACATGTATAAATATGCCGAAAGCCTCAGTCAGTCAGTGAGTCTGTGCTGTTATTTGGAGTCTGCCTTTGAAGTGTTCGAATGAGATTTATCCGTTGAGCGAACTAGTAAGCTGTTGAACTGAACGTTGTTGATACAACTGGGATTGTCATTTACATGTGCTGTTTCGTTCTTGTATCTGTGTCTCTAATCTGTATAAGTCCTGTGTTTCTCTTGTTTATGCTGTTAATGTACAATCTCTGCTACCTGTATGTCACCCGGAAGATTTGAGAATAAAACGTCATTTGTCGTCATTCTCCGTGTTGGACTTGATTTCATTCTCACTCACCCAGAAATATTTGTAACAATATACGCAGAATATCATTTAATATGCTTATACATACATGTCGTTAGATTTGACTTACTTTTTTTCAATGCTTAATTTATATTTCTGAAGGCAATTTGACAAACAAATATATGTTATGAAACTAGAATTAGTTAACTTAACAGTAAAAACTGCGTCAATGAACTTATAGGTTTAACTATAAGTTTTTAACTAAATTTATGTCGTACAGATAATTAAAACCATTGATTTTAAACCTTTTTGGAAGTCTATTTAAGAGTGAAAGGAAAAAAAAACTTTCTTTATGTATGATTCTACATCATTTAAATGTCACAATATTTTTAAAATAAAGAATTAAATTGAAACTGCGACGCGTTTTTTTTTTTATCTGAAATGTGTTCGAGCAAAAGAAGGACTGGAAGGGGGAGAATAGAGGAAGAGCTCGAGATAAAGAGGCAGAAATTCGCAGCATTAAAAGCATGGAGTTTATTATTATTATTATCTAGGGAACCTTCGTTTTTCGGTTAATACACAGTTTTTCATTGAGTCATTCATAAAAACTTCCCACCGGATAGCTTCTCTTTAATTAAATTAATTAAATGCACAGATGTTTTTTTTTTAT
The DNA here is from genome assembly GCA_019974015.1 of Nephila pilipes. Taxonomy (NCBI): domain Eukaryota; kingdom Metazoa; phylum Arthropoda; class Arachnida; order Araneae; family Nephilidae; genus Nephila; species Nephila pilipes. The sequence goes on along the minus strand of BMAW01079162.1, from coordinate 395,084 downwards.
TTTCAGGAAGAGATCGATGATGTCTAAACTTGCTGAAAGGATTACATTTTTGTAAGTATTACAATCGATTCTTTACGTCTATGTATACAGATATAACAGTTTAATATTTTTAATTAATTTTTCTTCATTATTTATACTGATATTAATAAGACAAAAATCCATTCATTGAAACTAACTTTTGTTTTTATAGTCTCAAACAGCACCACAAGAACAATTGGGAGAGTTTTTTTTATTTAAGTTTATTGAATTTATATAAACAGTTTTTAGTACAGTACAGCTTTTGTTGTACAAAACAAACACAGTTGGGATCAGATCCAGTTCAGGTTTAGAAAATCCAGATTGAATGATGATTTGGAAAAAAATGAAATAAAGCATGCTTACAGAAAATCATCACTATATTGAACAAATCCAGTTTAAATCATATTTACTAGAGATAGATATGTTTACTTTGAGAATAGTAGAAGCGCGCTTTAAAATTTTTTACAGCTTTTTTCATTTAGACAATCCTGCATCGTATGACAATTGTCAATGGAGATAAGAGGTATAACTAAAGCTTTGTTGATTTTTGCTCAGAATATTTGTCTATCCCCCTCCAGTTTCTTTTCATATATTCATGCCTATTAGAAGATTTCAGGAAAAGAGAATAATTTTGAAAAATACTTCTTAAGTGAAATAAATAAATGTTATTCTGGAAATTTGTAGACTGTTTCTCAGTTGTTTTTTTTTTAATTCTTCGCACAGATTAATTGGGGCTTACCAGAAATCTGAGTTAAAAGAGTCTGACTTAACGAGAATGATGCATGATTTAATAAGTACATAATTATTCGAAACCGGTAAATTACAAGTAATATTAGAGGTAAGGAATCACTGTTCGGTATAATATTAAATGTTAGAATACATGTGAAGTATGTTCTAGTTATCATGAATTTTCTGATCAAAAATGGGTTCCTTTAAGAAAGAATATGAAGTAGAAAAGCTTATACCTACGTAATTTTTCCAAGAGATTAGAAATAAATTACTTAATAGAACTTATAATTTTACTCTACACCTGTAGTGGAGCTATTCACAACATACTTTTGAGTTAAGATTAGTGAAAAATAATGCCTCAGTCACTAATTTGCTTCCCTTTAAAATTACATAACTTTTTTTAAATTAAAATCTACTTTCTATTCAACACATATATCGTACAAAAATGTGTTATAATGTGTTATATTAATATGTACTACATTTGCGTGAAGTATATCAAGAAATAAACCCCATATGCTTGGTGATAGTACTACAAAACAGCATTAGTAGTGACAGGAAAATACCTAAATGTAAAAAAGAACAATTTTAATCAAAAACGGGCAAATGCAATTAATTAAAAATAAATAAAGCACCAAAATAATATTTTTTATTTCATAAATAATATAACCACGTTAATAATTCAAAAAGTAATGAAAAGAACATTGAAAGAAGAAAGAATTAGAAAAATGAGCTTAGAGAAAAATATAGTACTCGTCATCTCAACATATATTATCATACTAGTATGTATTAACTTTTAACTAATTCTAAATCTTACATAATATAATTATCTGGTCTGTAAATGTATTACTTATAAAATGTAAGCCATCATGAAAGGAATGTTTCTTATAACAAGTTGATAGGCGCATATAATAAGCTTATCCCATTTGTTTTAATTGAATTTTATAATAATTTCTTATATTACATTGTTTTTATGATAGGTATTATTGATAATTTAGTAACTCTTGATTTTTATATTCCAACATTTCTACAGTTTCTTTCAACTGCACTAATGTTAAATTCTGTAAAAATTCATAAAATGATCATTATTATTTTTTCATTTTTTGAGTTGGCAATGATATCTATTTTCATGAATTATATTACGTTGTATGTACTGTTGTAACGACTAGTAGTTCAACAGTAAGGGAAATTATTGCTGAAAAAAATTTCTCTGATATTATTTAAACATCATAACATGTTTTATACTGTATACAAAACATTATTTGTACTAATGGCTTGGGTTATTAATAGGAATTTTCGATGAAAGAGAACATTTTCGTTTAAGAAAGGACACTATAAAAATATAATGTTTTCAATAAAAATGGAAATTTTTCCATTATTGTTTTTTAAATGTATGCTCAATTCTATAAATCAATTTATTTTTGTGATAGGATATATTTTGATAACATTAAAACTACTGAAAGGGAATTTGTTCATTAGCAATTCCTGAAGAAATCGCACCTATATATATTTCTGTCAGTCAAGTGCATATGTACTTGAAATTTTGCCTTGACTAATAAATATATTTGGACTATAAGAACTGAAGTTAAGTAGATTTTTTTTTTAAATCTAAAAACAAATTCTGGTATTAGCTCCCAAACCAGTTTTCTGAAATACCTTTGTTCAAGAAAAAGACAAATATTCCTTTATGTTCACACATGTAACATATTTTTGTTTATGTATTATTACTGATTAAAAACGTTTTATGTTTGGTAGCTGGCATTTCAACTTTTAAAATTAAATCCGTGCGTAGAAATTAAATGTAACACTCAGTTTTATTGAATTTAAATTTCTGGATGACATTACGTAATATTTAAAAATTAATCTCTGCTTTACTTGAAAACTTTAATTTTTATTTTATAAATTAAATTTATTTAAAATTATAAAAGCTGGAAAAATGTCATATTTTCACTGCAAGCTATATATAGTATATATATATAAATATATATTTCACCCGAGCAGAGAACGGGAATACCAGTTAGCCATTTCATGCAACTCACAATTGCAAAGTTTTTTTTTTTCTTGCCAAAATGTTTTGCGAAATAAATTTTTTCGCGTTCATACTTTAAGAAGCTTTCAAGCAAAGTAAACTTTTTATAAAAATGCTTTTATAATGAGCAAAAATTTAATATAAAGTTTCTTATATAAAATATTGTAACCTTCTCAGACACATAATTAATAATTCGACATTAGAATTTTTAACTTTAAAATGAAACAAACATATAAAATATAATATTCCGACTATGTTAAAGGAGACGGAACTTGTTAATTTATAAAGGTAAAAATTTGGAAAAAAGTCAGTCGTTTAAATATCTCACGCTCCTCCAAGTTTTTTATTCATTTAATTTGTTCATAATTGTGTATTTAAGATAATTACATATTCAGTGAAGAAACAATTATTAAAAGATTCTGCAACACATATGCGCACATCCCAAAGATGAATGACTAATAACGAAAATAGCAAAAAATTAAAAACAATTGTTTTACAGGACAAAATTGTTTTTGTTGAACATTTTATCATACTGTGGAAAACAAAAGTCTCAACCAGCTAATTAAACTTTAAAAAATTTTCCGAAAAATAATCACAGATTTAAATATAAATTGAAAAACTAATTTTTAACCTTAGTTCCTTAAAAATAAAATATATAAATATTTGAGTATCATGTTCAGAATTTCGTATCCTCAACTCTAAGGCAGATATTATCGAATTTTTCTCTTTTATAGTTTGACATTTTTCGTCAAAGATATATATATTGTGTTCAAAAGAATTACTTGATATATATATATAAGCTTATAATAAATAAATTATTGCAAAAAAATTTTCGAAAATTAAATATAAAATTAAGAAACTAGTAAATTAATGATTACAATTATTACCACGGTAAAAATATAAACTTCCTGAAACAGACAAGGCAGAAATCAAGAAAAACAAGATAGCAAAGTTAAAATAAGGATATAAAACTGAAAATTAAAGAATTTTTATACTCAAAAAAGAAAATAAATGCATTATTTTCTTTTTTGAGAAGTGTCAGGATAAACTGGTGTTATGGATCCAATCATCCCACACAAATTAATTACTTTTTAACAAAATTGTTAAAAATCATATTGTAACGAAATTCTATATTCTAAAATATAATCAAACCAAACTAAGGAAATAAAAGGAAGGAAAGCAAACCAAAAGAGTAAATGCACACACACACACACACATATATATATATAAGTAATTTAACAAATTAATTGAAAGAACTAATTAAATTATTACAGAAACACAATTAAAACAAGAATTTTTTAATTACAAAGACAATTTGAAAATAATTTTAAAATTGTAAAAAACGTATAAGAGAAATGAAATTATTATTCAAAAGCTTCAAACAAAAAAAAAAAAAAATAGAAAAATTACACAACAAAACAATTAAGAAAAAGATCAAATATTTGAATGAATAATGAACAAATACAAATAGCAAAAAGATAAAACTCAAATTATAAGTAAATACAATCTAAGCAAGAAAAAAAAATGAAAACAAAGGAGAGAAAAAAATGTAATATTTCATAAAGAAAAAAAAAGGTCATTTATAAATTCTGAATCTGGGTTTTGACAGATTACAGTAGCAGCCAAATTGTGGAAACTATTAGGAAAAAAAATCTGTTTTTAATGTCTGAGGGTTCATACCACTAGGTCTCTTATAGTAATACCATAAAAGTATGTACCAGTGGAAAGGTAATTTAATCAAAATATTAATGGAATAAGGGAATTGTATTACGACATATGAAGGGAATTTTATTACGATGGGAATTTCATTACGACATAGGAAGTTATCAAAAAGAAAAATGAAACATATGTCAGAAAAAAGATGTACAAACAAAAGCAAAAATCTGACAGTGTCAGTTTAATACTAAGATGGATAACTTTTACCCTTAATTATGGCTCTACTACTCCTTTCTACAGTGAACTAACTTTTTACGTTAGGTATTATAATGCGAAACCAAGATTTAATTTTTGCTTCTATTAATCAGGTTTTATTACTGGGTTGTTTCTAACTCCCAAGATTCTTTAATCGCCTTCATAGATTTTCGATCGGATTAAGATCTGAGCCATTCCGCTAGAGCGATTATCTTAATAGAACTTTTACACAGAGTAGCCACAAGATCATGGAGCTGAATGCTGTTGGAAATATAAATGCTTAACTCTTTTGGAAAAGATCATTTGTGGAAGGCTTCGGTATGGGCTCAAATATTTCTTTTATGTATTTTTAGACATTTCAATTTCCATTTATTACAAACATTCTGCCAACACCATTTGATGATATGTAAATCCATATCATGACACTGACCAGTCTTTTCACTTTAGGTGTAATGTCACCACCCCCAACTGACCTGTTTGCATTACATTTAAAGTGTAATGCAATCAGGTTGCACACGAGTATCTTTGACAACTATTCGTCTTATGTATTTTAGGCCAAAGCTACCAAACAGGGAGACTTGGGTCCCATCACTCTAAATAATAATGTTCCATTGTTCGTTGTCCAATTAACATGGGTTTCACACCCACCCACAAATACACACACACACATATATATATACACACATATACATATATATATGTATATATATATATATATATATATATGTGTGTGTGTGTGTATGTGTGTGTGAGAGAGAGAGAGAGAGAGTGTGTGTTTGTAGAACGGGGGTGATGAGATTGTAAATCCCGAATCTATACTGGTTTGCTCTTACGCAAAGGGCTGGTTTGTCTAGGGGAGTAATTCCATTACCGCATTCTATGATGACTTCGTATCAATTCAATGACGATGCTTGAAGTAGTTTTGCTAGAGTTTATTAGAAAGGAGAGATGAAGGGAAAATATATACACATTAATCTATGTACAGGTTATCTCTATTAGAAGTAAACAGTTCTTCTGAGACAGATAGATGGCGGCCTAATTATTTTTATCCCATATCGGCGATGGGCATTGGAACTCGTGCTGGCGATCGGAGTTCACTTCATCGGGAGAAGAGAAGTGTTAAAAAATGATAAAAGAACGAAATGTCCCTCAGTTTTGTTCTGGAATAGGTGGCGCTGCAGGAACTATCACATGACGCTGATTAGTGGTGCTATCTATCTAGTAACCGAGAAACTGGTTTACAGTACACTGGAAAATACAATTAATTCTTTGGTAATCAGCTGAAAAAAAACCCTACATATATATATATATATGTGTGTGTGTGTGTGTGTGTGTGTTTGTGTGTGTTGGGAATAAATTAAACTGGCTTCTCTTTCTTTTTAGTGAAAGTATTCTTAGAGCGAAACCTTTTAATTTTAAAACTATTTTGGCTTTCACTATACACTATCGTAATTTCCTCTTTTGAATCACGGGTGTTATGTTAACTAATTTTCATCATAATTTACTTCATACAAATATTATTAATGTGAAAACCAAAATGCCCAGACAACCATATTTATTTCGAATGGATCCTTAATTCGCACGTAATTGCAAAGTCCTCAAAACCCTTAACGGTCAGTTTGTTGATATTTCAATTTATATCGGGCTAATCCTTCACTAGAGGAATTTTAATTAATTTTACCGAACAACTACTATCTCTGTCTTCCCATTCGCACTTATCGACATCTCTTCATGAGCGAAAGATGATTCAAAGCTGTCAAAATCATCGGTTTACGCTGTGTGAAAGGGGAGTAGCAAATAAGCTTCCTTTAAGCTATATAAAGAGATGAATATAAATTTCGTGTAAATAGAATATTTTACGATAACCCTTGTATTGCGAATTATACAGGTGTTTATAAAATAATATCTAAAAGCTCTACTATTGCAAAACTAATGGACTCGCAAACATTTTTGATAAACTAAATTAAAATAGAATTTAATGCTTATAAAATTAAAAATGTACAAAGAGGTTGCTTCTAGAAAGAAATATAAAAAAAAATTAATACAGCTGTAGAAGTTATCCCACTCTTTTCTTAGCATGTTCAATGTTAAATTTGAATGCTGCAGCTCATCATTATTCACCGGTAGTAGCGGGAAAATAATTTACCTTTTAAGTGGCCTCAAATAAAAAAATATCGCAAGGAGTAACAACTTTTTTTTTGAGCGGACGAAAGAAGTACACTGGTGTAATAAATTAAGAGAATTTTCATATTTTATCTACGATCTCCAGAACTACTGGACAGATTTTAAAAAAATTTGGCGTGAACATAGGTTGATATAATATAAACAAAATAAACATTCAACAGTTATAATAAAAACACATGCACTCATGGGAGTCTGAACGTCTGATACATTATACAGAGGTTGCAGAATACACAAAAGAAATGGGTTAATAGGGGGTATGGTCCCCTCATGCAGCTATACACTCCTTGCAGCGTGATGTCATACTGGAAATAAAGCAGTTTATCAGTGCCTGTGGCAATTGGTCCCACTCATTCACCAATGCTGTTTTCAGTTCTTGGATTGTTCTCGGAGGGGGGTTGCGAGTTGCAATTGCCCTCCCCAGAGCGTCCCAGATATGCTCTATAGGAAGAGGATCCCTAGCTTTCTCCATATTGTACTTTCATATGGAGAGAGCCAGGGACTCGCTATCTACCCTCCAATGCCCACGAAATCGACAATTATGGCGGTGGTGGTGTAATGGTCTGGCCAGGTATCATGTTGGATGACCGCACACCTCTCCACGACTTTGACAGAGGCTCTGTGACTGGTGTGAGGTATAGGGATGAGGTCTTGGAGCCCTATGTTCGCCTTCTCCGGGGTGCAGTGGGCCCCGAGTTCATCTTAATGGACGATAACGCGAGGCTACATAGAGTTCTTCTGGTCTTTCAAATTTCTCGAGAGTGAGAATATTCGTCGGATGGATTAGCCAGCCAGGTCTCCAAACCTCAATCCTATGGATTAAGTATGAGACGCTCTGGGGAGGGCAATTGCAACTCGCATCACCCCTCCGAGAACCATCCAGGAACTGAAAACAGCGTTGGTGAATGAATGGGACCAATTGCCACAGGCACTGATCAACTGCCTTAATTCCAGTATGACATGACGTTGCAAGGAGTAAGTAAGAGGGGACCATACCCCTTACTAACCCATTTCTTTTGTGTATTCTGCAACCTCTGTTTCAGATCTTCAGACTCCAATGAGTGTTACGCACAAACATGTGTGTTTATTATAACTGTTGAATATTTATTTTGTTTGTATTATATCAACCTATGTTCACAACAAATTTTATTAAAATCTGTCCAGTAGTTCTGGAGATCGTAGGTAAAATATTAAAATTCTCTTAATTTATGACACCAGTGTAGTTAAGGGTACAAGGATATTTGGATTGATTTTTGAATGCCATATCTAAGACTCCTTGTTTTTGTGATATATATACTTTCAAACTATAAGAAGAGCTTAGATTTTTTGTGTGCCTAATAATGATAATTTAATTATTCCATAGAACTATAAAAGTAATTTTTTTTTGTCAAAAAAGATTTTTCTTCCTCTTAGTAGAATATGGACATGATTTGTGAGATATATTTACTTTTAGGTACCATTTAAAAAAAAATTATTATTACACAATATGGTTCCAATATTTTTATTCTTCTATAAATGTTACTTATGCATTTAGTGAACCAAAAATATTTTTCCCTATGAAGTACCTAAGTCTTAAGAAATATTTTATGTATGAAAAAAAAGCAAAATAAATTAAAACTTCTAAAATTACTAAGTTCTATAATTTTTTTTTACAAAGTAAGTACCGAATAATATCATTAAAAAAGTTGGTTCATTACATTTTGTATATTATTTTCTATATGAGGCGTAAAATATTTTATATGTTTATGGAACATTATTTTTAAACATGGGCCCTAATTTCAAACATACTTAAAAAACCTATTCATATTCAACTCAAAGGGAAAGAAAAAAGTTTTTGACAAAAAAAAATTATAGTTCAATAAAATGATTAAAATGTTTCATGCACATAAAAAAAACCCTAAGTCGTTAGAATAATTTTTTTTAAACATAAATGTCACAAAAAGAAAAATTCTTAAATTCGGTATTCTATTTTTTCCCTGCGTGTCTTGGTACCCATAAAAATGAGAAGTCAGAGCTTCGAGAACTTCAAACAAAATCGCTACAATAAATCTTTGCACGCAATAGCACATGAGAGCGGAAGTTATCATGCAACAATAATCTCTTTTGACAACATACCTGGCAACCGTCAAAAATACCTGATTGCCGTTTCAGGTTTTTCAGGGCAGCGCAATATCTGATTTGATTACATTTCAAGGAGAAGTGTGGGAAAACAATTATTTTGCTGATAGACAGTTCTGGTCATCAAATTAGAATTAAAGATTCATTGCTTCTACCTCACAATATTGTCCACTAATTTTCTAGAGTGATGACCATGTGAGACAGATCTAGTAGATGCCTATCGTCCGTGCTAACTCGTTCTTTACACAATTCACTTCACCATCGGAACAATGAAGTCCGTGAGGGACACTTCGTTTCATGAACATTTTTCAGATGACAGTAAATCTTTTCTGGAATCTTCTGCTGTTATAAGCTACACGAATACATTTTAACTACATTTGGAGGCTTACGTGATCTGAACAGTGGTGATTATCTTGTTTCCATGCAATCACAGAGACAACTGATGCGTTCTGATGATACCACCTGCTTTTCCACCACTCAAAGCTATCTCTGATCGAATGCACAGCGTTCTGCCTATTCAAGCAACGGAACGCAAGTGACAGTCCCTTTCACAGTATGATAGACTAAAATTTGATGTTATTGTATTAATTAATTTAAAAGGAACGTAGTTTATTGAGGGTACCGGCACATGCGAAATGTTCTAGAATATCATATCTAGAACTCCTCGTTTTTTTGACATATACCTTTTCAAATTGTTAGTAGAGCTTTGATTTTCTTACATGCCTAATAAGTATGTTTTAATTATTTTATAGAGCTATAAAAGTAACTTTTTAGTCAAAAGGGTTGTTTTCCCTCCTAGTTGAATATGGACATGATTTGTGAGATATATTCGTATTTAGGCATCATTTTAAAGAAAATATTACTCAATATGGCTCCCAATTTTTTTATGCTTCTATAAAAGGTACTTATGCATTTAGTGAACCTAAAATATTACTCTCTAAGTAATACCTGAGTTTAAAGAAACAAATTTTTATGTAAAAAAATTAAAACTTCCAAAATAACGAAATTCTATAAGTTTTCCAAGGAAAATATACAGTAATATCACTTAAGAAGTAAGATCACTATTTTTCGATGGTTGTTTTTTATATGAAGCGTAAAATATTTTGTATATTAATGGAATTTTATTTTCAAAAACGGTATACCTGAATGCATATATGTCTGGAAAATCATATATATTTTAAACTGAAAGGGGAAGAAAATCCTTTCCACTAAAAAAACACTTTTATAGTTCAATAAATTGATTAAAAATATCATTATTATAAGTATATTAAATTTCTAAGTTGTACGAAAAATTTTGAAAATATAAATGCTACAAAAATAAAGAATATTAAATGCATTATTTCATTTCCCCCGCATATATCCTGGTACCCTAAGGTTCTCAAAAGAATTTTTGTCTTTCCTAACGGAAAGTAATATTTTTAGAAAATTATGTCGAAAATAATTCAGTTTTAGAGCATATTTCCCGAATTTTATTTATTCCCGATTATTAGCTCTGAATATATTGGGGGGGGGATCATTTTAAAGAGCCATTAGCTAAATTACTTAATGCTCCCCGATTTTCGATCGTAATTTTGTGTGAGTATTTATTAAACTATTACAGGATGTTTTATATAATTTTAAATTTAGAGGTAAAAGATATAATTGTATAAGATTGTGGCACAATGCAATTCCCTTTTCTCGTAACTGCATTTAATAATCAACATATCCAATAATATTATTTATACAAAAAACTATTTATTTCTTAGAATAAAATGCCTTGAAAACTGTTCTGTAGAAATTGTATAATCAGTAACTGCTTATCTGAAGTAGTCAAATTGTGACGACCTTCCTACATTATTTAATTCCACATGCATCTAACGTCTAATTAAATAGTCAATTAGTTCAAAACTGCAGTTGTAGATACATAAAAGAAGGACAACACACTTTTTTATCTATCGAAAGAATATGCAAGATCATTCCCCCTTGAATACTTCTTTAACTCAATTCATTGGGGTTTTTGTTTAAATAATAAATTCTTATATTAACAAATCACTCCCTCCGATTCAAATGCTTATTGCTCATAACAGGTTTAACTGCTATTACTATAACTAGGAATCGCTTCAAGAACTTCATAGTTGTACCAGATTCTATTCCTATCATTCCGATCAGAAGTTATTTCCAACTACTCTCAGTACAAACGATTAATTACTATGATTCAATCAAATCTGCTAAATCAACCGTAGACGTTTTCCCTTATTTCCCTACTCTTTTCTTTCAACTCTATTTCGCTAAAATATTACTATCTCAAATTCAATTCACACACTTCTTATCTTCATCTAATTTACCTAACCATATTTCATTCGGATAGCTAGGAGTTGATATTTCATGCAATTCAAATCACTAAAATGTCCCTGAGGTTAGTGAAGAGAAAATCATGAATAGTCCAACGTCACAAAACGTTTCAGAGATTCATTTAACCCTAGAGGACCATGTTCTTAAGCCTTAACAAATTGGAAACTTTTTAGCAGAATTTTACGAGACACAAAATTTAAACTGATTTCAAGATAAGAATTCAAAAATGCATAAAAAGATTTATGTATACTGAGCTATTTATCTTCAGAAGTCAAGCCACTATATTAATCAGAATAATTAATTAATCTATTAATATAATAATTTAACTCCCTTTGGACCATTAATATAGATACCAAATTTGTGCAGCTGCGATAAGAATTGTCAAAGTTGTTAAAAAGGTGCCCATTTTTATTTCTTTTGACTGCTATACAATCAGATGACATTGGATTGTTCCTAAGCGTAGCTAATTGAATACCATTCTTCAGACTTTCGTTGTTGATAATATTTAATTTGAAGAGTTGAATGAATAATTTTAAATATCATAACATTTAAAAAAATATCAACAACAATTATTTCATGACTGGATATCGAGTCATGAACTTGCAACACTCTGACTGCTGAATCATATTAATCCAACAAGGCTTTTGCTGATTTCCGTCTGAAACATAGAGGGAGAAAAAAGTTAAAATACAATAACTTAGATAAAAAATATGCAGAGTTTTTATTTGAAAGCAACAGGCCAGATAACCGTGTGAATAATTTTTGCAACTTAAATCTTGCTTTAATAACCGATACAGTCTCTGTCACTCTATTATCAGATGTTCGAATAATTATCATTAAAATTCCTTATTTTAATTTTGAAGCCGCCCGTTTTGGTGAGGTTACCTTTGACTAATAAACGGCGCTGACTAATCGAAATTGCATACCACTTCAAATCTAGTTGATGAGTAGAGATATAACCTTATCCCTTTTAAATGTAGAGTAATGCCACTTGAAATTAAAGTTCTCAATCATAATTCACTGGGAATGCTAACTGAAATGATTATTCGAAGACTATCAATTTTCCGAATAGGACTGCAAATTAGACACAGACAACTGGTCAAAGCCCAAACAATCTAGTAATTATTTAGTGAATGCTATTGAAAGATAAGCCACTCCCTTATTGCAATATCAACTTGCTTGATGTTAATCGTTCGATCAAGTAATGCGTTTTGAAATCTAATTAGCATATTCTTGTTGTCTAATTTAAGATTTCGGAAGCATTGTATGTATATTTTATTATTTATTATTTACGAAAATTTATTTATTTAGTAGATGTGTAACAGAATAATATACATTATATTTTGTAGATTAAAATGATTTCGAATCATATCGATATATAGTTTATCGATAAACAGAGCGCATTTTACAATTGTAAAGATATTGACGTTAACTGTATCACTAAGATTAACTGTATCATAATTGTATCACTAATTTAGAAAAATATTGGAAGATCCTTTCATATAATCAAGTAAATTTTTATATTTCGTGTAATTCATATGCATAAAGAAATATGCATTGCGATTGATTGCAGCGGATTTATTGATTATTCGATTAAATATAACAAATTGAGAAAAAAAAAGCAGAAGTTATTAATAACGCTATGTATATTTAATTTTAAAAATACCTATTAAAAGATAATGATAGCAAATTAATTTTGTGAAGCATATGAAGGTAAATATTTATTGTTCAATAAAGGAAATGAAATTGGTTTGATTTTTAGTTGGATGGTTTGATTTGATATCTCGGTTTTCGTAATTTCAAAGTTCGATACTTAAACTGAATATTCACAATGGCTTGAAGATCAAGAAAATTCTAGTTATTTTATTAATTAATACTGCTCCTATGTATAAATCCCGAAATAACTTGTCAAATAAAATTTTTTGTCAATATATATTTTTTTTACTCAGCTAATTTAATTTTAAATTTTAATTGTTACAGTAATAATTAGTAAATCCCGTATTTCTTCTTTGTTGTCAGATCTTTAAAAAAAACCATCAGACGTAATTCCTAAATTCTCTTAGGAGTTATTCAAGTCCAGATTCCTATGAAAAACCATTGTATTGAACATTTGGAATGGAATATAGCAATGTCTCTCTACTCAGAGTAATGTAGAATCTGGGAACAAAAGGTCGCCATGATTTGATTTTGGTTAAAATTTTCGGTGTTTGTCAATAATACTCCCTGTGTATTTAAGCACGAAGCTAATTACACGAGAAGTAAACATATCTTTGCATTAAACATATTATGAAAACTCTAATCGAAATTTTTTGAATTTTTTTTCCTTCAAATTATTACTTTTTTATATGTTTACTTTTGTGCCTTTCTTATTAGCTTCTATATATTATAATTATATTTTTTACACACATAATTCAAAATCATATTTGAAAATCAACACTTAAAGCAGTTATCCCTCGTTCAGTAGAATAAAAAAATTAAACCATTAAATTAAAAAAAAACTATCTATTCAATTGTCAGAACTTATCTTTGAAAGAGAAGCATTCCTGTTTACTAAACTGCATTCAATTCACATCTACGACTTATGTAAATCTGTATGAACTATTATGTTAAGAAATAAAGTGAAGAAAATAAGTAGAAAAAAATTAAACATTAAAATCCTTTTTACTTAACCAAAAGTTAACGTACAAGCTTCTGAGAAACAAAACCACACTATATTCATATTATGTTGTCTATTTTTATTTCATTTTGCAGTAGTAAAAGGTATAAAAACGAAACCAATATTCTTATTTATTTGAACTAAATGGAAATGCCCCTCTTTTTGTAAATACTGAAATGTAGATGAACTGAATAAATTAATAAATTATTCTCTATGTAAACATTACTGTAATCCATAATTCCTTTGTTATAAACGACTTCACTGGGTATTTAGAGTATAATTTAAAAACATTTCCTACGGTATGTTAAAATTCTATCGGTTGCTCTATTATTTATTTTTTATTCTATGCTAATTCTTAAAATAGCAAAAAATTACTTAGCTAGAAATATAATATTTTGATTCAAAAAGGAATATATGATAAATGTAAATAAAAATTTGTAAACCTTGATCCTTTTATATTTGTGTCATAATATTTCTGTAATAAACATAATAAAATTTGAATTAATAATTGATTATTTTGATTATTATGAATTAAAAAACTGGTTATATAACAAGTGTAACAGAAATTTCACATTTCTTATAATATCTGGATATAAATGGATAAATAAATCCCTTTTACTCCATCCATTTTTAATAAATCAATCTGGTTCTATAAGAATCAGACAAAACATTTAACTTGAGCTAAATTATTTTGGATTATTATGAATATTTTGATGGTGAATATACTAAGAGGTAATTGATAAATCATTATATAATTTCACAATTTAATTTTTGTGTCCTTTTATTTTTGCTATAAATAGACTTATCTAATAAAATATTGTTTTATTCCTTCCGAGTATCAAATGTATGTAGATAGAAATTCTCTTTATACTTTTAGATACGTCATATTATTCTCATATGATTAACTATATATAGAACTACTATAAAAATACTATTTATTCATTTCAGGTATTCAGTTGTAGAATTTAGACTGCATAATTAAGTGCTTCGTTCCAGTTCCAGCACAATTTCCTTTCATTTAATATATTCTGGGAAGGTGAATGAAAGATTATGTGGTGAAAACTCAGCCAAAATGGTAATCTCTAACTTGATTACCATTCACGCATTAGCATCGTCCTCAAATATAATCGTCTTCTCAAGTCACTGGAATTCAAGTGGAATGGAGTTGTACCTAAATGGTTCGGAATCACGGAAGAGAGGTTTCGAACGATCCGAAAGAGGCATTACGATGGCAATCAGTATTCGTAGGTTTCCTCTTCAAAAACTATTAAGAAAATTAATCAAAAATTACATATTTATGTATTTTGAACCCATTTCTATTCCTTCTTATTTTAATCAATGTTTCGTGTATGAGAGCCTGGAATATTTAAAATAATATCATAACAACTGTCTGCTCTGTATGGTGCAGTGCGCATGCGTACTGCCACTCGTTCATGCACTACTCAAAACGGCGTTGAGAATAAAACTATAATATACCGGTATTTACCGTTAATACGGATTTGATCTTACTTAAAAGACAAATAAATGTGTGTGTTGAATCATGCGTTTGTTCATTTTGTAGCTAATGCCCTTCATTATTGCTCTTGCTCTGTATCTAAGTTGCAGATATCAAGCAATAAATATCGACTGTAATTGAAGTCACGTAAGAACAAAACCAAATGTTGTAATAATATTCACTGAAGATAGCTAAAGTCGCTCTCTCTCGAATCCCAAATAAACTTATCAATTCTAACAAAGGATGAATTAATAAATTCTTAGCTTACCAATTCACTTTCGTGATTTAATTATTTCACAAAAAGCCAATTCTTATCTTAATACTTGAACAATGAAACCCGTTTCAATCCACAATACTTATAAAAGAATTTCAATTCAAAACACAAATGTCTGTCAGGAAGTCGTTATTCTCTATCTTCCCTCACTTTTCTTTCGATCTATTTCCTTTATATACCATTACCTCTAAACAAATTCACTTTACTTTGCTTGGGAAGAAATTGCAATTATATGCCATTCTTCGAGGTCAATGAAGAGAATATCGCGAATAGCACAACATCATTATTTTTATTATTAATCAAACCTCTCTGAATA
This sequence comes from Nephila pilipes, assembly GCA_019974015.1. NCBI lineage: Eukaryota > Metazoa > Arthropoda > Arachnida > Araneae > Nephilidae > Nephila > Nephila pilipes. The sequence goes on along the minus strand of BMAW01079162.1, from coordinate 379,029 downwards.
TTTTTTCCTGTATTACTCAGGGGGTAGCAGTTAATCTTCAACACCTCTTAAGTTTGTCTAGGGCCAAAAACATACCCTTAGATGTCTTCAACACCTACCCGTGGGAGGTACCGATACCGTCGAAAACAATAGTTTAAAAGATATTTAGAATAGTATTAAAAAAAAGAGTTCCAAAGCTACAATATCCTTTCCATTTTTCTTACCTATATAGAGATATATATATTTAAATAAACTAGTTTTTAAATTTGAGTATGTGCATTTTTTATCTATGAAGTGTTATATGTATCGTCTGTTGTGCTTTAATACTGGATAAATTTCTAATTATAATATTATATACATTTATAATAAAAATTCACATTTATATATTGCTTAGAAATCCTTAGGTACGAAATGAAAAATAAAATTTTTCATGGAACACAAAATTACATTAAAAATGAAATGTTTTTCAATTGAAAAGAACTTAAAATTGGGACTTAAATCTTGGATACCACACAAAATAGAAAGCTGCAAAGAATATATATATATATATATATATATAAGAATTTTCTTTTTAACTAACTCATAATCAAGAATGACATTTAATACTTAACCAAAGCTAGATATGATAGTCTATTAACAATGCAATTCCTTAAAGAATATTTTAATGAAATATGGTAATGAGTCCTTTTACGAATTTCTGAATAAGAAGGAAAAATAATGAACAAGCTGTATTTCTTTTATACGTACGCTCTTTATTTTTCCGCGTATAATTTTTTTTAATTCGAATGAAAACTCAATTTAAAAATGCGCTTGACTGATCACATTTTTATGTTTAATGAGAAAAAAGTCATCTATTCAGAGATGATTTCAATTTAAGCTCTCTTAAGCTTCATCAAGAAGACTTTTCTTCCTTTGATTGACTAAACAAGATGTATAATGAGGACTTTTATCTTCAATTCATTCTCTCTTGAGCAAAATAAAATTCATTCTCAATTATTTAATGATCTAATCTTAACACAAAAGCATGCGACTAATTGACTGTATTTAAGAGAAGAGAGAGAAAAACATTGAATTATTTTTATTATTCATTTATAATTTTATATCTGAACAGGCTTTTCGGAGTTTAAAGTTAGTAGAAGTAAAGGAATCAATTTAGCCTAATTATAGAAAATAGAAAACTTGGAAAATAAACTCGTTTCTCTGTTGGAAATCATACCAATATTGACGCAAATTCACATGATTAGAATGTACAGATAATTATACGAGTGTATTTTACCAAATCCTTTATATTTGGTGATATTAAATGAATTTGACGTTTTTCTTTTGATATGTGAACTAAAAATTCAAATGGTATTTGTTGTGTGTGCGCACACAGTGGACTCGACGGAAGCGAAAGCCAGCTAAAAGCACACTTGACGTCAGTTGCACTCAAGAAAACGAGCAGTTCGTATCGCCATTAATGGACACCTGTCTATAGGCTCGGTAAAAGCTTAAAAATGCAACATTCTCAAATATCGCTGCGCCGCTCAATTCCGAATGGAACTCAGAATATCGGATATGGAGAAGTTGACCCTATTCTAAAATGTCGGGGGAGAGTGGGTGAAAGCCTATCAAAAGTTGTTGTTTTGATATGGCACATATACTTCAAAGACGGGGGAGAGATTGTGAAAGACGATCCCCACGCACAACAACAATCCACGAGAAGTAACTGTCTTGCTGTATGTACAACGTGATGAGGTGAACTCATATCGACGATTAAATGTTCGAATGATCATATACCACGTAGAAATTGACAAACTGACTGTACACACCTTCATACCGAGCATTTGCAGACGAGAAAAATCTAAGTTAAAATTCGTTCCAGAAAATTTAATGAAGAATCAATGTTTAAACCTTTTGCTGGTTTGTCAAGATCTTTTGCAGCTCATTCAAACAAATCCTTATTTTTTGAACAATGCGACAACCAGCGACGAAACGTGGGCTTTTGAATATGACCGCGAGAGTTTCAGTTTGCCTTTGAAATTTAAAATTAATATGTAATTAATTAATTCCTAAAAATTCAACATATCCTCCATCTTAAGATTCATACCCTTTTTTTTATTCCCTATTTGTTTTAAATGTAAGGGAAAAAATACAAAATAACAATTTTTTGTGGATAGAAAATGATTCCTTTAACGATAGAACTTGAGTCGAATCATTTCTTGAAATCATTTTGAACGATTTTAAAAAGGATAGCATTAGTAGGCCTTCAAAATTTATTGATTCAAATTCCCTGACGATCGTTGAGACTTGCGTGATCATTTCTCATTGTAAAAAGAGATTTCTTGATCGTTTTGGGAGATAAGAAGTCCTTATGCTGTGCAAGCTAGTTTTAAAACTCAAGAATTATATATAGTATGTACGAAGCCTGTTTATAAAGTAATAAGACTGACCCCGAAAATGGATATATATTTATAATTAATGACATCTGTTGTTTTATTCCTTCAGTGAGCTCCCCTTGATCATTCTTACATAGACTTATTGTTATTTTTCACTGATCAAATGCGAGCTGCAGTTCCTTTTCTAATAACTGTTATGACGTTTTCTTCTTAACAGCCTCGAATGCCACAAAATATAGTCCTTTTAACACTTATTTTATTTTTGAGTAAATAAAAAGTCACAGAGTGCTAAATTAAGAGAATATGGAGATTGTTCCATTGTTGTAATCTATTTTTCAACCAAAACTGCTTCGCAGAAAGCTCTCTGTGCCAAGGAGTATTATCTTGTTACAGAATGAAACTATTTTTCTAACAGTTTCGAATTTCTGTTCCACATCTTTCTCTCTTAGCTTTTATATAATCAAAACTTCTTTATAATAATGCTTTCACTGTCTTGCTATCTGGTTCCAATTCTGTATGTCACTCCTCGAAGTCGGTCGCCGAGAGCGTTCGTGTCTATCTCTTCCTCACAACCTTGAATGAAACGTTTGTGCCACTCAAACACTCGCGCATATGACGTGCAGTCTCCTCCACTAGCCTGCGTGAGCATTTGCGCACATTCCAATGATGCTTTGTTCAATTTCACCAAAAAATTCAAATTCACACTCAGCTAGATTTCAGAACTCTATACTTTAAGGGCAAGTGAGATGAAATGCTAGTAAAATTAATCACGATTAGCCAAATCCTGAATATTCTATAATAATGAGGTTTGTTCTGCAGGCTCAGAAGTGCTCAAGGTCATTGTCCCGGATTATCATTTGACTCTCCTTGCTGTTAAAAGAAGCTACAAAACCAGTTCCATTACTCTATAGACAGACCACGTATTGATCTATAACAGATCTATAGGACTGAAAGGATATATCCTGTTCTATAGGGTTGCGAGGGCGAACTTTTGATGAAGGTGAAATATATTTAAGATATGATGTATGTACAGTCTTTGGCGATGTAAGCTAGTGTCTCTCTCTCCCCCTCCCCGGATCTGTTGTCCCTCTTTTATATGGAAATCGCCTCATTAAAAGATTTGCTAAATTTGTTTTAATATCTTTTTTTGAATATCTCTTATCCGCCAACCCTTAAAGGTGATATGTCTCGACACATATTTCTCGGTAGAAAAAAATTATCTATCTTATATCTCTTACAATCTGACCAGATGTTTTCCAAGCGCTCTATATGTCTGTGAGCATGTTTTATACCAACAAATTTGCCATTATCAGCGTATTTTTTTCATTTTAACGGATACATAGATAAAAATAAAAAAGTCTTCATTGCAGTCACAACAGACTAAGGAAAACTTTTGATGTTTGTATTCTATCCTCCAATGTTTTGATGGGAATCTCTGTTCCCAATTGTTGCTGGAAATTTTCCTGAGCACCTAAAAGTAATGAAAGATTAATAAAGCCCTTGAAAATATATTCTTTTTTGTCATTTTGTTTCATTTAGAGATAAAAATGCATTAATACTTCACGGAAAGAAAAAAATTGTTCTATAATTTTAATGAACTTAAATAAAGTTTATATGAAAAACGAGTTATGTAAATAATTTTTTCCTAGGTGAACAAGAAAAAAAAACATATGTGAGATTAAGAAACAATATTTTTAAAATACAAATATAAATGAAGATTAAAAATAGAGAAAGTATCAGAATCACACACAACAAAAAAGCTTAAAAGATTGGCTCAAACTTCAAACATTAAGCGACGATTTTGTAAATTGTCGTTAACTATACTTATGAATTAGAAAATTCGAAATGTATACCATAAACCAGGTAAGCAAATTGTAGTATTTCAAAAGGTGCAGATATGATTTGCAACGTTTATCAAAAATTAACGGCATATTCAATACTACATAAATAAACAATATTCTCTTCATAAATATTTGAAGGCTAGACTTGTTTTTATTAAAGTAGTTCCCGGCTGAGTAAAAGGCCAATACTGATTTGAAATAGATCAAAACTGAACTATTTTTTTTGTCTAGATAACTAAATAATTTACAAACACTCACAACTGGAAAATATAACCAACATAAATATTATAGACATATACAGCTTGAGATAAACATACTGATAGAAAAAAGAACTAACAGAGCCGGAAAATTACCCTGAGTTTACCTTCAAGTCTTTCCAAGCTAAATCAACTTAAACTACAAAGTGGTTGGCTGTATTTTCTATACAAGAGAAAATGGGATTCATAAATATTTTTCCGGTTCATGATGTCAATACTATTCCCGACTGCATCTAGGAGTCCAATTATAATTTAAATGAAAAAATATTGCTCAGTTCTAATCTAAGTATATTGACAAAACCAACTATTGAAAATGAAAGGGAAAGAATGAAACCAAAGAATAAAATAAAATCATATAAGAAGCAATATAATAAAGATGAATCTCGAAAATATCCAATATGTCTAATTGTGTAAGGTATTTGAATATTCCAATAACTAGTATTCAGAAAAATGAATGATTTATTCATATTATTAAAACGGCTTTTTTACATGCTATACTTAATTCAATATTTTTACTTCTGCTTTTGTAAATTCAAAATTTTTATTTTTTACAAAACATTTCAATAATCGTATTAGAACTACGAATAATGACATTTATTCACTGGAATGTTATTTTAAACATATTTACTTTTATTAGATTTTATCTCATGCATTCTAAATCAATTATTTTCCAAAAGAGTTAGCTGAAAGAGAAGAGAAAAATGTACTTCAATTGCGAAAATAACATTAAATCATATTTCTTTACATATGTAAAAGTATAAAGTCATTGAACTCTTTGAGAAAGAGGAATAAAAAATAGACAATGCTATATAAAATTATTTTAATGAATAATATTCATATATATAATTTTTATCATAGATATACGAATGAATGATAATCTTATATTTTATAACGTTAGTATTTTTTTTCCAGATGAAACGTTTTGAATGACTCCCTTCTTTAAACATAATTTCAGAGTTTCTCACTCTCATTTCAAAACGTTATATCACTGAAAGAATTTTAATGATTTCATTTCAAATTAATTTAGTGCACCCTTTGTTAAAATTAACGTATGATGGACTGTTTTCGTTATATATTTATTGCAAAAATGTCCCCTTGTACAATTTAGCAGTTGAAATATGTGATTTTACTTCTATCTGTGATGAACACAAACGGGATTAAATACCGAATCATCACATTTTAAGCAAAACAAAAGTCTCTAAACTTTTCACGCTTATTTCATTTTTCAGAGTCGCGAACATAAAAATGAATTATGCATTATTTTCTTGACTGTATTGCGTGCAAGGAACATTAATAATCGGAAACATAACACCAAAGCACTTTTGTGTTGACAATCTGAAAAGAAAATAAGATGCAAACTTTTACTTTTTTTGTTGCAGTATTTATTTTCTTGCGATGGATTTTAGAAAAGTCGATTTCGTGTACTTTAATACTTTATGAAGGACTTTTTCCCCCTCTTTTAAACTTATTTTGCTTGTAAAATATCTAAATTTAAAAAAATAGAACAATAAGTTTAACTTCTCTTTTTTTCTTCGAAGGAAAGCAAATTTTCTTTATTTTTCTTTAGAGTTTTACTTTTCTCCTTCCATTTTAAAATATAATTCTAAAATCTTTTCAAATTTTTCGGAAAGTTTTATATTTCTGGTTTATTTCTTAGTTAATAAATTCTTTAAATACAAGAATCAAAATTTTATATTTATAAGAAATTAATATGCATTGATGCAAGAAATAAGTTATAATAAAATCTTAGTAAAAATAATAATAGATATATAGATTTAGAAAATGATTTGGAAGGCCATAACTTTGAATATTGCAAAAAAAGAATTTGTGTCTAATGAATCAAATATTAATTAACAAATTCTGTCATGGTATTTTTTTTTTACCGTGGTACATATCCTTAGAGGAATATAGCTCTATTTGCTTACAGGGAATATTATATAAACATTTCAGTAGAGAAAGATGTTAATGATAAATGCATTTTTAATTGAATACTTTAATTCTGCACAGAAAAATTACATTATTTTGTACTTAAAATATTCCTTAATTTCGAATAAAATTTCATGGATATACAACAAAATTTCAAAATAAATTTAAGATTATAATTTTAATATATGTGAAAAATACATGAATAATATGTTTGTAGAGACAACGAATTAAAAACAGAGGATTCGTTTCAAAAGAGTTATAATTTACATATTTATTTCAGAATATCGATGTCTTACCACCAGAATAAGCGAAAGAATTTTCTTAAAAACTGGAATGCAGCAAAACTCTTAAATCTCGTACCCACAAAAAAAAAATTTTTGACATAATTTTAAATACAGATATTGGTTGATTTTCTATCAGATTGTTTATTCAGTAATCCCTTTTTTTTCACCACATGCAAATCAAAATGTAAATTTTCATTTATGGGAAACTTAAAACTATATATTTCATTATAAAATAAATCCATAACCTGGTTGCCATTTTTTATTCTTGCCGATAGATTATATTCTAATTTTTATCACAAAAATGATTTTAAATATGCATATATATATATATATGTATATATATATATATATATATTTATATATATATATATATATATATATATATATATATATATATATATATATATATATATATATATATATATATATAGGTGTCGGTGGACGCAATACTCGGTGGATAGGTAAGAAGAGAGAGAAACTTTGCACTATTTGGAAAGTTAAAGAAAAAATCATTCCGATCCTAATATGTTAAAATAAATGGATTGATATTTATGTATTTTATATGGAGACTAATTATTTAGCATGAAATATCCTTATTAGTTTGGAGCGCTTGAAATGCTGAACAAAGTATTTTTGTTAATTGCGTGCTCACATTAATTAGAAGATTAGATGGAATGGTATGAAGAAATAAAGATAAACACATTACTAATGTTGTTAAAATATAGGATAAATTAAATAACTAATTAGAGTTGAAATCATTATACACCCCACCCTCCCCCCATATATATATATATATATATATATAACACATCGATCAATAACTCCCGAGACTAACCCAGAGATGGCGCTCGTAGTAAACCAGTAACCAGGTCTTTCTAGAGTACTAACCTTTGCTTGAAACGTGTCAAAATTTTAAGTCGATCGGACCAGGAAAAAGGTTTTTTGAAGTGAAGTGAAAAAGGTTTTTTCCAAGTGGGTGCCGCGATTGCTTTCGATGGAACAAAAACAGCAACGAGTCGATGATTCAGAAAGCTGTTTATCGCTATTTACTCGCAACAAAAAAGATTTCTTGCGAAAAAAAAAATTTTTTTTGGAGGAAAAAAACAACAAAAAAAAAAAAGATTTGGAAAAGCGTTGGAACGATTGTATCACCCTAAAAGGTGATTAACAAAAGGTGTTATGTTGATGAATAAAAAAAAAATTTGCAAAAAAAATGTTGTTTTCAATTTTAGACTCGGGAGTTATTGATCGATGTGTTATATATATATATATTCATATATCCTTTAAGATTTTAATAAAATTTTCTTCTTCGCATCACATAAAAATGTCTAAGCATATGGTTTTTTAGTAGCACCCGTATAACTTAAAACTGTAATATAGTATCAAGCTTGAGAAAGATTTTATTTATATTGCAATTATTTGCGTGAAATAGGTTTTTAGTAAGACAAGTACGACATGGAAATAAATTGTTTAATTGTATTAGTATTATTATTTTATCTTGCTATATTAATATTCATTGTATGAAAACTTATTTAGTAGTAATTAATTCAGTTATATGAATACACATATTAGTATATACAATGCTAGACATTTATAATTTTAATCAAATTTACATCGATAATGCACAATTATAATTAACGGAAAACTATGACTAAAGTTATAAAATGGAATATACTTTTTATAAATAAGAAGATAATTAAAATAATGAACTCATTCATATTTCTAAAAAATGTCATTTTGCTTTCATCGAAGTCTCGGAACATTTAACGTCCTATAGAAAAACAGGCATTTTGAATTTGCAATTCAAAAAGCGAAACGCAGAAGGGTTATAACCAGGAAGTGTTTTTAAATTTAGGTGAAGAATAATCGAAAAAGAATATGCAAATGGAAATTACAGACATCCCATTTGGAGACTGCCAGCTCCGTATAAATTGAAATTTCTATACAAACTCAATACAAAACAAAAGAGAAAAAAAAGATGGAGGAATGAGGCGAAGTTTTTTAAAGAACTATATCGCCAGAGTGGATTTTATTTACAGTAATTTATTTAAGGATCAGGAAGTCGCAAACACACATTGCTTCTTCATTTGCATATTTATTGAAATAGGGATTGGAGGTGATATCGCTGTTTCAAAGGATGAAGGGAAAAAATATACTTTTCTTCTGGTTTAATATTTCCTTCTTCGTCCCCCGAAGAAAGTGTCCGGGTTTTACAAATGAGTCATTCAGAGTAAGAAAAGTATCTCTCTTTCTATACGTATACATAGCTATAAATAAGTGCTTATAAACATCGTTTGATAGCTCTCGTTTTTGATTTCGACCCGATTACACAGAGAAAGCACAGTTTTTAATATTTTGATATCATTAATGATCGTTTTAATTCTCTAATAAAAGCATTTATTCCATGTCTTGAAACATTTATAAAAAAGAAATTTCATTTTATGTATTCCATGAATAACAATGTACGTGATGATAGCCCCATTAGGTACATCATGTTCAGTTAAAATGTTAAAGCGCACATATTTCAGATTTTCATGTATTATTTCTTTTAAAACTTTCGTTTCTTCAATTCGCAGAACAGAAATAGCACGGATTAATGTATAAATGTTCATAAAATTTAAAACCAACATACTGCACAAAGGATAGTGTTGAAAACATTAATGACTTCAATGATATCCTCGCGCTGCGATACAAGTTAAATTGCGTAGAGAAAGACTGTGGTGCTATGGTTTTATGCGCTATTGGAATAATTCACGCCGTATCGCAACGAGACTACATTCCAAATCTATCGAATTCACTAGAGAATTTGGAAGGCATTTCAAATTTTGACACGACAAGGCCCAAACCCTTTCGATTAATGAAACGTCTAATGACGGTATATTGCGTCTACGTTATGAGCAGGTAGGAATTTTAAATGCACTATCACATGTGTATGTGTGTTATAATACTGAGACAAGTGGAAAATTATTCCTGGGTGAATAAAAGCACTACTTGCAAAATATCGGGGAAATATAGATGTTCTTTTGACAATGACTAGTGGGAAACAGGAGATAAGATTTTTGGAACGGCAAACCATCACCCAGGTTTTATCTACTGCTAGCACATATTATAAATAATTTCTGTGGAATTTCTTTAGACCAGGATATGTTGCACATATGCTGTAAATAATCATTCTAATCAATATTAAAACGAGATTCATTACTTAAGACAACATCCCTCCGTTTTTGAATAACTCAGTTTACTCTAGATGTGCAGCTTATGCGAACGAATTTTTGTATGGATTGATTGCAGTGGTAAACACTGTGTACCGAATAATTGCGGTAATAACTTCGTGTCACACTTGCATAAATACCTGTCCTGCACGCAGTTGTAATACACTTCTAAAGGACTGCCGATTGAGATGCCGTGACCATCTCTGAGCCCTATTCATCGGAACTGGTGTTGTTTCCCTCATTAGTTCCGGAAGAATATACTTAAGGTAAGTTTATATTTGCATACATGCACACACAATACACAACAACATAACGCTTCAAAAATCTTTAAACGCAGCTGTCCTTTCGGTGATCCATGCGCTTTAATTTTCTATAATAGTTACTCTCATTTAGTGATATACATAAACTTGGGGGTACACAAATGTTTTCAGAAGGGTACGTTATCACATCAAAAAGGAAAATGCACCCTTTCTTTAAATCTACGTTTTCCCCATATTTACTTAAGAAAAGAATCAAACTGAAGAAGGTGTGAGAAAGTCAAGATGATAGAATTTTTCTCAGCTTCTTTGTAAGAAATGGATGCTAATTTAAACCATTTCGAAGGAATTGATCAGTAAATGAAATAGGAATGTTCAGTTCTCAAAAGAAAATGAGGTTTCTGTAATATAAAAACAGCTTGCGCTAGTCAAATAGAATGATTTGGATAGTTTCTCATTGGTAAGAAAACTCCTTAAGTAAATGTATATTTTTCTGGAATAATTACCAACAAAGGCTTTTAATTATCTGATTTCCTTTTCCAATTTTTAAACAACTAGAAAGATAGTCTTTGAACCTCTGAATCTCCTTCACTTTCGGAACATCATTTTTAAAGGAAAAAACTCATTAGCGAATCCTTGAGGGAAAATTGCGTCAGTAAATTTTACTCGACCATGATATTTTTATTATTAAACAATATATTTATTTCAGAGTAAGTTTCCAAATTTGAACAGTATTTTACTGCATTTTATAAAACATTTAGTTTTATAAGCCAGAAGGATAAGAATGGTATTGAGAAGCTGGTTGTAAGATAAGTGCTTTAATAATGGAGATAATTCTTTTTTGGACCGTAGAATAAGGTACAGGATTTTCATAAAAATAAAATTGTAGAAAAAACTACACTTGTTTTTTGAATTTTGAAATGTACTTACTTAAAAATATTCTGATGCAATGTTATTGAGTTAAACTTTACAACAACCAAAAAAAGGCGCAACAAGAAGGAATTGCCCGATTGTAATGATATTTCTTATGCAAAAACATTTGGACCGAATATGCAAAGGATTATAATTTGGTGTCCAATGAATGAATAGCTGGACCTATTGCGCATCATTCTGATGGTCAAATTTTCTGTTCCATTGAGATTTAGGATACCTTTCAATGACTAAAAAAATGCCTCTCCACAGGATTCGGGTACGAACATCTGTCAGAGTTTGAAATAGGTCGTATCATTGGATTAAAATAGGCAGGTTGGGCAAATCGGAGAATCGCTAGTCATATGAGTCGAAGCGATGCGACGATTAGAAGATGCTGGCAAGAATGGGTACACAATGATAGATTTCAGAATCGTGATGGTAGCGGTAGACAGAGGGCCACAGTAGATCGAGAGGACAGAGTGATTATTAGATCAGCTGTCACAGCGCTCGATTCATCGTTATCAACCATCGGACGTACGACCCGCAAGCGAGTGTCCTCTATGACCATTCATTGACGGCTCATAGAGTGAAATCTACATTCATACCGACCTCTACGCCACCTGCTCGCTGTTGAGCCAAATTACAGTGGTGCTTGGCTCAATCAGGTTGGAATGATGCTGACTGGGGTCGTATAGTGCTTAACTACGAATCCCTCTTCCAACTGTGTCCTGACGATCATCGAAGACGTGTCTGGGGATGCCCATAGCGGTGTGTCTATCCTGCTCTCCCTATTGCACGCCACACAGTCCCTCAACCAGGAGTTATGGTCCGGGGTGCCTTTCCCTTGACACCCGGAGCCCTTTGGTCGTCATTAGAGACACACTTACAGCACAGCGGTACGTCGACTGAGACCTGTTTTGCTACAGTTCCTTTTGCAGTATCCTGGTCTTATTTTTCAGCAAGATTATGCTAGACCACATACGGTACTTATTGCTATGAACTGTTTTACAGCTTGTGAAACACTTCCTTCGCCAGCCAGATCTCTCTCTAATCGAGCATGTCTGGAATATGATGGGAAGGCGACTGCATCTAGCAGGGAATGTTGATAATCTAACCCGACAATTGGAGCAAATTTGGCAAGAAATACCGCAGAAGACCATCAGGGAGCTTTATCACTCTATGCCACATCTTGTGGTAGCATGCATCCAGGCTAGAAGTGGGTCTACACCTTATTGACCTCGTTACCTTGTAACTATGTAACTATGAAATAAATCATTCAATTTTTCTGAAATTTAATCAGTTTCTATTCAGTAAATAAGTTTTCTCTCTCTATCCGATAATTTTTAACTCCTTCGGATAATTCCTCCTTAGTGCGTCGGTTTTTTTTTTTTTTTTTGTTTTGTTGTTGTTATAGAATATATGTAGAAACATGCTTCCTAAAATTATAGATTGTTTATTTATAGAAACAAAAGACAAAATTAATAACCACATACAAAGAATTTATAATAAGTGTTTGCTTAATTTTTCCAAATAATGGAACGAATAAAAATTGTAAGAAATTTTCGTAATATTTTAAGAAATCCTATTGAAACATTTAGTAGAATTTTAGCGAAGTATAAATATACCATCTACGTGTTTTTTTTTACATCTGTTGTTGCAAGACTTTTCAAGGCACTCATCTTGTATATAGAAATAAAATAAACCAGTAAAATGTAAACTAGTAATTACTTTCTGGTCTTTTTACCATTTTTCTAGATTAAATCATAAGATATTTATAGCTTTAACATGATAGTCTACTTGTAACAAATTTAATAATTAATTTATGCAATGAGTAATGAATCCTATAATTTCATGGTTGTTATTTTTATCTCTTCATATTCGATTAAAAAATTTTATATACATTTTAAAACTTATTATGATAATTAAATAAGAAAAAACTGAAAATTCATAACAAATTAATTATAAAAATCTCGGTTATTTAAGTATTTATTCAGACTGAGAAAAATGAGAGGGAAAAATCAAAAATTCTGCGTCTAGAAACATTTGTGATAACCATCTTTTTAGCAGTTGAACATATCAATCTTATTTAAGATTTTTATCAAGTCAAACTTTATTCTTTTGAATAAAAACAACATCAAGTATTTTCTGAAATGCTTTTTTCTATATAGTTCCATATTTTTTATTAGTTCTCTTCGTTTATAGTTTGTATTATATAAGATAAATCCTGACTAAGTGTCACTGAAATATAATTCAAAGTTCACTAAACAACATTTTTTTATTTGTAAATTTTTTATTACATTAAAAATTTAAACAATTCAAAGTGTTTGAAAAATTTTATGTATTTGACCGAAGCTTTCACTTCATTTTTTCAAATTTCATGAACTACTGAAAAATACGATTGGCTAGCAAATTTTACAACATGTTTCATTTTTAGAATACATATTTTTTATTTAACCATTTCGATACTTCGCTTAAGAGAAAAAATGTAATCAAATATATTAAACATCGGAAGAAAATATGAAATATTTTGCCCTAAAAAGGAGTGAAATAATACACTATTTATCGTTCGTTGTCAAACACATAAATTTCTCCTCAAATTAGCCAGCACTGTTTCTCTTTTTATGGTAATTTTCTAATTTTTTATTCAAGATTTAAATTTAATTTGCAAAATTTTTTTTTGCAAGGAAAAAAAATTTTTCATTTTAGAAATTATTGTACAGATGCGCGATAAATTTCAAAATTAAATTATAACTTAAGTACAAAGTATTACATCTAGTCTATAAATCGGGGAATTATTTTTTCAAGAATTATGCTTTCATCGATTATACATTGAATATGTTATCCTTTTATTTTACAAAACGAATCAAGTTCCAATGTTCAGGCTACTGAAAAGGGAAAATATATTTCTTCTCCCTCAATGAAAAATGAAATTAAAAATTCATATGTTTTACTCTTCCATGGACTTCAATGAAAAAAAAAAATCACAAATATTTTTAAATGTTGATTTTTGTTTGCGCTCGATAACATCCAATTTTAAAAGTAATAATCTTCGCTCTTTCTAAATATTCATTTCCCTATTCTTCATGTTTTATAAATTCTCCGAAAAAAAAATGATGGAAAAAATCCAGAAAACAGTTATAAAGAAAGAAACAACACAAACGAAAACATAAAATCAATTATTACAGATATATTTTCTTTTCGCCAGTAGATGGCGTTCTGATGCTGTGAAATCAAAAAATAACTCAGAAGGACTAATAAAATATTGAATAAATTTTAGAATCAATTTATAGATTGAAGCTGGGAAAAATTACAGGGTTCTGCTGGGAAAAAAATCATGTTTCATTTCGAAATAGCGAAAACAAACATAATAATACGCTTGTATATGTGTGCATTCAAAATTTATTTGTATATGATTTTTACTCAAGTAAAAACCTGTATAATGAAAAATTATTGTTTTTCTTATGCATCATTTCAAATGTGTACCTTCATTATTTTAATTCGTATATTAGTATATATTATCTTTATACTTTAAACTATTCAGAAGCAAAGTAAATTCTGATAAATTTTAATTAATTTTTGTAATTTTTTTGCTAGTGCAAACTTCCCAAATGAAAAGCTGAACAATCTTTTTGTTAAAATTGTTTTGTCTTTTGCTTCTCAAAAATGTCGTCTTTTTCATCCCAGATGAAGAAAAAGAGGTGCAAGAGGGCGCTGTTGATGGAGCGCTCTCTGATAATGACCGTTGGATGAAGTATCTTTCCAAGAAGAATAAATATATCCTTCGCCTTGTAGGACCATCCAATCGAAAAACAATGGATTTCTTTTCCTCCTGAAAATGAACTTTCAGAGTCGACGAGAAAATGAGCCTTATTTCAGAGAATTTGGTATTCAGCGCAATTTGGTTGAAATATTAAATTGTTACTGTAAATTTATTTTAATTATGAAATAAATCAATAATGCTAGTTCATGTGATTATTTTTTAGATAAAGTTATATCCTGTGAGAAAAATGAAACAATGTATAAAATATCAAAAATAGTATGAAAAGTTTCTTATATAGATGATACACATACTGGAGTATTTGATTCAACAAAGGAGAATATTGATATAATTACGAGGTTTTCAATAACACAATATATTTTAATATATTCCTACACAAAAAGATACTATTTAGCATTTTTTAATACGAATTGGAACACAAGCAATTTTAAATTTTTAGGTTTTCTGTACACATCTCATAATAAAACTTAAATGAGCATATAGCATTTTTATTTTGGGATAAAATTTTGTAACTTATTTTGTATCATACTAGAGTTGTCATCGATATGAAGAAATGTTTTATGTCAGTTGATAAAATCTCAAAGGTATATTTATCTCTGACGATAATATACTATCATAATTTCGGTTATTAATGATTTTTGCTTTATATATTTTAGCTGTGTCTGACATACAGGTGAAGACTGTAGTTATAAGAAAATTGATCGTTTTTTCCAGCTGTCAAATAAGTCCGTGTATGTGTTATATATAAAAAAATAGTTGCACTTTAATTTCAGAGAATATATATATATATATATATATATATGATGTATTTGTACAAAAAATGTATAAAGGGAAACAGATATATAAAAATTTTAAAGCTGGTTAAATTGAGCTTATTGAAGGAGTATTGTATTTTATGAGGGTAGTTACAATGTTTTCAAAGTGACTCTTGAAGAGTTGAAAATTAAAACATTTTCAAATACCATTACAATATCTATTACGTAAAGAAAATGAGATTTTCAAAAAAAAAATTCTTTGATGTTGGAGCGATAAAGCAAAATAGTGTTAAATGAAATGTTTTTATTTATCACAAATTGCATTTAAAACACAATGCCTCAGAAACTTATCTTCTATCATGAGATGGACATTCTTGAAAATAATATGCATAGAATTTCAGAAAAAAAAAAACACTTCTTTTATTTCGTAACTTCTACACATGAAATCTGAATTAAAATTAATTTAAAACTATAGGTGTATAATACATATTAAAAGCATAATACTATTAATTTGTAATCTATACTGTGAATGTAAATATGGTATGAAAACTAGCTTCTCTCGGAGATGTATAATCCTTCCAAAAAATTCACCGAGACTTATCGACTGATAACGTATTATATATATACTTATTGCCATACAAATTTTCACACCAAAAAATAAGAGCGGGATTGTTACGAAACTTGGCATGAAGATACGTTATAGGCAGAAATGTAAATGATTCGAAATGCAGCGTGATTGCGCATTGCGAAGTGCCACCAGACAGCTTTGAACTAAGTTACATCTTACTTAGATTGTTGTACTTATGTATATAAAATTTCATTTTATCTGTCAACTCACTCTTTCATAGAGTATAAATTTTTATGTAAATGAATGTGTATGACCACGAAATTCCTCTCCGGTCAGTTGCAATTGCTCAGTCTAATGGCAGTGGCCAAGGATTCGTCAATTGTATGCGTAAAACAAAGTGCCAAAATATGAAATGTCTTTGCGTGAAAAATGTAATGAAATGTAATTCAATATGCCATTCAAGCCTGCCATGTTGCGACAAGTAAGTTAATTTCTTATTTTTTTATGTGAAAATTTTGTATCCGTTAATAAGAAAAGCATAAATTATGTTTTGTACAACTTTCATTTTTCTTTATGCATTTTGAATAATTTTTTTCAACAGCACTCTCATTATTTTTTCAGAATAACATTTTTATTTTTGATGATAACATTTTTATTTTTGATGATAACATTTTTATTTCTTACATAATAACCTCATCAGGACGTTTTTTCCATACTTTGCCTAAATAGCCTTTATCATTCTATAGAATGCCTAGGTATTATATACAATACCTAGGGAAAGTATGTAATACTTCTCATATTTCATACCTTGCCTAAAAACGTCCGTATTATATACAATGACTAGGCATTCTACAGAATGCTGGCGTTTCATACTTTGCCGGTAACACACACACATATATATATATACATTTATATATAGTTATTCAAAAATTTTCATCCCATTTAAAAATTCCTGTTTTAAAAAATGAACAGATCAGAATGATAAATAATGCATTAATACAAAGATAAACTGTGAAAGTCTTATATTGTGAAAAATTTATTACCCTTATGTTCTTCGTGAAGCTTTTTCACGAAAGTTGTTTAACAAGCTCTCACGAAGCTACTTCTTACTTGGATAGGTAACAGGTAAACCAAATGATTTGGTGTTACATAATTGGCCATCTAAGTCATCTGATATGGCCCCATGCGTTTTTTTTGGGGGGGAGGGGGTTGTAAAAGCGAAAGTGTGTACACCACCAATACCTACAAATTTATGTGAAATAAACAACGGATTTCTATGGTTGTAAAATAATTGACTACTAACACTTTACAACGTGTTTGAAAGGAATTAACACATCAAATTTACCTCATATGTGTAACAAAAGGAAGTTATGCAGAACATCGTAAAAACACATTTATATTTTCCCTTTGCATTCATGTATTACGTATCATTCTGTGTCGTTTATTTATGAAAATATGGAGTTTTGGAATTGGGTGCATCAATTTGAATAACTCTGAATATACACTCATGGACAAAAAAAATTAGCTCACCAAGAAGAAATCGTCAAAATGAAACGAAATTTTACATACGTAATGACTACTTTGATACAAGTAAATGATTAGAAAATCAAAGGAAAATATCATTTATTTCAGAGAAAAAGGCAAAAGAACGGAGGATTTAATACTTAATTGAACCCCCTGTAGTGCGAATGCACGATGCGATACGATCAGGCATTGAGGCATACAAGTTCTGTATGATGTCTTGAGACATTTCGTTTCATATTTGCTGTAACCTTGCCTCTAGTTCGTTCAAACTCGTGGGATGCCCAACTCGCCGTCCCAAATTACCCAGATATGCTCGATTGGAGACAAATCGGGCAGGCCAAGGACGGGTAGTAACATTGTGGAGACAATTTTGTGACACCCTTACCGTGAGAGGTCAAGCATTGTCTTGTTGAAAAATGGCTCCTGGGAGCCATTGCATGAGTGGCAACACATGTGGTTGCAGGATGTCATGCACATACCGCTGGGCTGTCATGGTGCCACGGATCAATACTAGGGGTGACAGTGTATTGTAGGCAATGGCACCCCATACCATCACACCAGCTGTGGGAGCGGTGTGTCACTGTAAAGCAAAGGCAGGATTGAGGAGTTCCCCACAGGGTCTCCCCACACGAACACGATTGTCATCACTGCTGAGATTGAATCTGGATTCGTTGCTAAAGACGACCTGGTTCCATTCCGCTGCAGTCCAGTTTCCTCGTGCGCGGCACCACTCCAAACGAAGGCGTCGATGGGTGGGCGTCAAGGGCAGCACACGTAATGGGCGCCGCGATCCCAAATGTCCTTCAGCCAGGCGCCTTCGTATGTTTCGAGAAGATACAGGAGGCCCTAGTGAAGGCGCTACCTGTGCATAGAAGGCAGCCGATGAAGCAGTTGGCTGAACGCGTGCATTTCTTACGATGAGCCGGTCTTCTCGACGACTGGTCTGTCGAGGGCGTCCTGAGCATGGCTTTCGTGTAAATGACATCTCTCGGATCCACTGATCGCAACATAATCAGAGCGGTCAAATTGACGAGCTTCTCGCCTCGCTGACCACCCAGCTTCCATCATGCCGATGATTCTCCCCCTCTCAAACTGCGACAGCTGCTGATATTGTCTTCGAAAACGGGTAATGACACGTCTACCTCAGCTCTTCCTTTGTAAACGATTCAGCACACTCAAACAAGCTTTGGTTACCTGTTTTATACTCCACGGAGAACGACGTTAAAGCCCTCTACAGGCTATAAGTAATCACGCTACATTTCTAATCATTTGCATATCTCCCCGACATGTACCTTCATGCCAAGTTTCGTTACGATCCCTCAATTATTTCTTGGTGTGCTGATTCTTTTGTCCATGAGTGTATATATGTGTGTTTGTGTGTGTTGTGTGTGTGTAGAAGTGTAGTGAATAGAGGATGATGAGTTAGAGAGGTTGAATGTGTTAAAGTATGACAAGAAGCATTGTTCCTGTCTCGAATCCAGTTTGGCGGTTTTTGAGGTATGTATAATTTTAAATATAATATTTGATTTTGGATGTCACTGCACATTTGTAATGCAAACATTTGTTTTTTTTAAGGTTATTAGACAGAATAAATATTGCTTATTGATTTGCCCGTCTGAGTAATTTGATTGTTTACAGAGTTTTCATGAATCACGCCTTAAGTACGCAAAAGCGGCATGGTTAAAAAAAAACCACTGACATCGTTTGGTATCAAATGTTTTAAACGTGGTACTGTCTTCTGTTTCGTTTTTATGGCTGGACCGTGGTTTGATATCTACGAGTTTATTCTAATTAGTCATATATTAATGTAGTTCATCGTCGTCAACAACAAACAGATTGTTTTCAGAGCAATTATTTTACCAAATGATCTACCATGGGCGTTAAAAAATCTTTTCCAAGAAAATTTTATTTCAGAAAATTTCAGAATCAGAAATCACTCAGAACTTCAACAACATAAAATATTTTTGAATAACTTTATTATTATTATTTTTTTTAATTTAGTCTTTTTTTTAGTCAGTTTCGTATCGTTGTCCCATCAGTATTTTAATAACTTTCTTTAAAATAACTATTTTTGAATAATTCTATTTGAATAGATTTCCTCTTCTAGTGAGTTTCATTTTGATTTCCAGGTAGAATTTGGATACACTTGTCACGTAATCCTGTTACCCTTCTCGTCTGTCATCTTAAATGTTACTCGAATCACAAAATCTACATTTCAGTTTAAGTTCACTCATAGACAATGTAATTAAATTAGTTAATTATAATTCACAAATAGAGTTTATTAATCCTCTAAGGAGATGCTGTGAGACAGTTTCCCATCTCTTACCGCGAATGCCAATAACTCCTATAACATATTAAAGAACACACTTACAAGAAAGGAAATACGATTACATCTCCCAATTATTCAATCAATCAGATGCCCATCGCTCCTTATCAGAACAAATCACACAGAAACTCAAGAAGACTCCCGCGCACATCACACCAGCACCAATCTTTTTACTGCAACCACCTTAGCACTTCTCAATTCAATTTTCTGTCACTTTTATACGACTTGATTATATCCGGCACTACACTTCTAATGCTTACTTAATTTGCATCATCACGTTTCATTTGATTCGAAAGAAGTTGGTAACTTAAAAATAAAGTCAGAAAGGAACTCTGGACGTTAGTTAAAGGATATTTTGGAATACCCCATGTGACACACTGAAAAAAAAAAGAATCATCGTTAGGCGTCATCAGAGAAATAATTTCTTAAAAAAATCGCACTTGATCTCACAGTTCTTAACTCCTGTTAAGGAGCCTTCAAGGGGGGAAGGGCACCTGGTAAGCCTTCCAACAATTAAAACATTTGTTTCATATTTGTAGAACAAATTAAATAAGTGAAAGAGAATTAAAACAAAACTATACAGTAAAATGAATTGAAAAGTTAATTAGAAGATGACTGAAATTTTGTATTGGATATGCATCAGACAAAACAAAAATATGCTTTGTCACATATTCTTACTGCTAATTTCTATAGCAAAAGATACAAAGTTGAATCAAAGGTCATTAAAATGCTTTATGTAAACGAAAAGAATTTAAATAAATGTATTATGAGTATTTTCCAAAAGATTTATTTTGAATCAGTTGCTACATAATTCAATATATAAAATCGATTAAGTCATTTTTCATTCTGCATTAACATGACAACATAGTCGATAAGCTTAAAACTGGTACTGAGAATTTAATTTAGAATTCTGATGAACCGTTTTGTACCACTTGTTCATTACGTTAAAAGAATTTTTTCAAAAGTAATTGGGAAGTAAAAATTATTTAATGTTAATTTATTCGTTCAAAACGAAAATTTCTAAGTTTAATTTCAGTGAATGTATATTTAATAACAATTCAATTTGAATCTTATTTGAAAGAATCACCAATCGTGTTAAGCAAATTCATAAACAAGGAATTCTAAATCAACATATTACCAGGGGTGTTTACCCGTTTTTAATCTCACATATCTGTATATAAAATAAAAGTGTTGAAGTTCTATTTTAAGCACTCAATTGTTTAAAAACCAGTTAATTTAAAAACAGCAACGCAGGCATGTACTCTTACACAAAATCCATTAACAAATTTCTGTGCAGCTCATTATCTAATTCGCAGTAAGAATGCTCATAAGTTTCGACACTTATAGGGTCTTTTACATATTGTTCATGACAACATAGTCAGTGGTTGTCATTTACAAGTATAACACGTGAGACCGGCAAAGGTGTACAATATGGAGTTGCTAGTGTGAATTACATTAATACCTTAGTAGAAGGAGGCTGATGACATTTAAAATTCATCTACTTTATGTAAAGCGTTGTACTAAAGAATGACCCAATTTACTGTACGGCTTTATTGCTTAGAATAGGGGTGTAATGCATTAGCATGTCAGGAGTCCATTAATTCTCAGACAAGGATCACTATTCATCAGCTGCATGCTGGGATTGAACACAGCTCTGACAATACACCAGGGAGCCCAGGGAATATTTGTCATTGTTACCGACTTAAGCTTTTCCTGCCATTCTAGAGTTCGCAGTTACCTGAAAGAGCCGTCGTGTTACGGTAAGTTAACTTTAAATGAAGTTAAGTAATTTCTTCGTCGCTTAAGGAAAGCTCACCACTTAATGCCGCTCAAAAATGGATAATATTGGCATTTTGTCTTTAAGAAATATGTACAAATGATTTCAACAATTTATTTACCATTAGGCGAGAAAAGTTTATCGAACTTCGTTAAAGTTCTTCTTTTGGATTTAATATATTTTTAAGAAAAGGACATCCGTGTAGTAAAAATGCGTGAATATCAAATTCAAAATCGCATTCCATCCACATATATTTAATAGAAACTGATGCTGAAGATAAACGAACTTTTCGTCAATAAAAGATATTTAAATTTTTATTTTCCAATAACATCGAATAATTAAGAAATTGTCCATATACATATTGCAAAAATTACCATAATTGTTTTCATAAGAAATTCTACAAGACATATAATGCGTAGGTAAATTACGATAAATATGGAAACAAGATTTTTAAAAATTTTAATAATTTCTAAATGAAACTAATGTAAATATCAATAAAAGTTAATAGATGCAACGATTATTAAGATATTCTAATTTTTGAAAGAAAGATATAGATATGGTCAAATTTTTTAATAAAATTAAAAAACCTGCACTCTAAAACTAAAATTTCAAAACCTGCTTTCCTAAAAAACTTATTTCCCATTGGTCCCTGACTTGTAAAGCCTTACAATTTGCTGATACTGTTTTCCTCACCCTACTAATAATTGCAGCAAGGATAACTGGAGTTTGAATTCTATGAATGGGACACTTCATTTCGAATGCAACGCAAGTTGCTGTTTCCCAATGTATTATTTCTCGTTTCTCTATTGTAGAGCAGTTTTCAAAAGAGATTGATTAACTTTTCGGTTTTTTTTTCTTTTTTGTTCCCTTGTCACAAAAGTATCTTTCATTGAGCACCAGCTTTCCTTCGATAAACCTCTAAATATTATTAATTAAGATTATTCAAATTTCGATTTATTTTTTTACTTCTATCTAATTTTTGAAACTTTTGTTCAGTGTCCCTTAAACAGAGAGTACATTAATAAGACTTAAATACATTAAGGTCCGTATTCAAAAGGACTAGGATTAACGGGATGGTCCCTCAGTTAGAGGTTCCGTGTCCGTCCATTAATGTAAATACACTAGTACCTCCTGCAATGAATTACTACTATATATACATTAATGTATCAATATATGTTATTTCTCCATTTACTATAATAAAATCTTAGTATTCTTTTTCCGTTATTGTTATCCTCGCACTATCTTGAACTATCAATAATAATATGTATGTAGTTGTTACAAATTTCCAAAATTAATTTTTAATATTAAAAATATTTTGAAATGCATTTCTAAATGCATAAATTCATTTACCTTTAACATGTAATATCGTCAATGTGTTTTTCAAAACTTTTGTCCTAAAATTACACAATGTAATATTTCATTAGTTTGCCTATAAGTGTACTAAAGTTGTACTATATTTTTACTTTTAAGTGATAGATTCTGTTTAATAATTTCTTTCCCATAAAAGATCTCTATATCCTACTACTTTCTGAATATGTGTTTCTATATCCATTTTACCATATTAATTTTTTAAACATATTCTGTTACTCTATTAAATTTATTTATATTTTAATATCTAATTATAGTTCTGGGTTATGCAAATGTGTGATACAAATATATTACTTATGTGATAAATGGAAATTTAAGTTACTAAATTTCCGTCAAAAACGAATTGCAAGATAAGTCACTATTATAAGTGACAAAACTAATAGGATTTTGTTTGGAATATATTACTAACGTAATATGTTCCAAAAACTTATTATTTATCCTATTACGCGTAGAAAAACCTACCCCTAATTTGTACTATTATTAACTATTGTATCATGGAAACTATTTGTATTATTATCACTGTATTCTGTAGTTACATGCAAAATAAAAATATTATCGAAACATATCGTTACACGATTTAAAAAAAAAAAAAGAAATACCAGTAATTTAGATTGCTATATGAGATATGCGAGTAATTCAAACAGCTAATACTTATCAATATTTTAAGACGAATATTCTAATGGAAATCCAGAATGTAATACTTGATCAAACGATTACAATTAAGCAAATTTATATTTCGATTGGGGAAAGGATTATCTTTCAACGGCGTTCTCTAAATAATTACGAGAATAATCGTCTCATTTGGGCTTCCACTAATCACTAGGGTCTCATTTGTGACCCTATTCAGCAAATTAATATTCCTCTAATAATAATTTCGTCTAACATTGCTAATGAGTTACAACTGAGAACTTTGATTCTTAGTGACATGGCAGGTACTCTGCATTTAAAGAGAATAATTCTAAATCTTCCCTCATTATCTATATTTGAAGGGAATACTATCTGAGATCTTTAACTTTGTATTAGTTATGAAGCGATTCTTAACTAGAAGATAATATAGAAAGTAAAATAGAAAATATTCAGTTAAAGTCTCGGATAGCTGACAATTTTTACAGAAAAATGTAATTACTAAATGAGAATAATGATGCAGAAAGAGATGTGATAAAATATCCAATTTTTCTATCAAAATTATATTTACCACTACATTTATAAGTAAACAAAATTATTCTATTAACGACGAAACGTTACTCTGTAATTCCTCATTAATACTTCCTACTCATGTTATTATTAGACTTATTATATAGAGAATCAGTGAAGCCAAATGTTGAGAAAGTCATTCACAGATAATAATCAAGTTACTTTATTTAGATAAACGAATAATTATTTTAGATTTCAACCTGCTTTATCTGTGGTAATTAATTCTTACATACGCCTGATTTAACGTTTAATTATAGTAAAGATTGTTTATCTTATTAACACATTCGAGTTCGAGTCTTTAGAGAAACTGTAGATAAGAATCCAAGCCCTTATTCTAAATGGAACAAAGTACCAATGTATGAGCCAAAAATCTATCACGCTTGGAAAAAAGATCGCTATTCCTTCACTAATAGCTTCACACAGCTCCCCCATCAACAACTATTTAACTTCCAACCTCTGTATTAAATACTTCACTACTAGTATCGGTATTTCCTCAATTTTTACTTGACTAATTCTAATTTAATCTATATAAACCACGTTTTATTTCTAGTAGGAAGTTCCAATTCAAACAAATTTACTTAAAGGTACACTAACTGTTAGTTGAAGGGGAAACGCGACAGAACCCCCTCCAAAAACAAGATTAATTGAGGAGTAACAACAGCAGAACTACTAGTCCAGAATTATTTTTCATCAAAGATCCTTTTCTTTGAAAAAAAGAAAAACTGTTTATTTTTAAACTTTAAACTTACAGAGTCCTTAAAAGGTCTCGCATAAGATAATGTGAAAGTATGGGGAGAAACAGAGATTTATATCACATTTTTTCGAAAGAGGTAATTAAATTATTTTTGCTGATATAAATTGTGAAGAGTATGCAATATTTTAAATAGAGTCGAATATGAATAAAAAGATAATTATTCCAATCAAATTCATGTTTAAATAATAACTGGAGTCATAACTTACAAACCCTTTTTTTTTTTTTTTAATTTCTGAAAACTGCAAATTTTAAATAATGATTAAAACTTCGTTGTTATTTCTCTAATTATATTTTAAATTTGTCATCCCTTTATTTGAATTTACTCGTATATTGTAGTAGAATAACAAACTATGATTATAGACAACGTGCATTACAATTTTGAACACCAGTTAGTTGGTGGCTGGATTTGAACCGCACAAGTGTAATTTAATCTTCAAAACGCACGAGGCCTTTGAAATCTGTTCCACCCATCATTTAGTATTCTCTACACTGCGAAAAACGGGTATGCAAAATCGAGTAGAAAGTGCTCACTTTTGAATACTTCACATACTCAAAATGGCTCCGATCCCAACGTACTCATATATGAGATTCGCACATACTCATTTTTGTACGTACTCAAAATGGAAACTTCACATACTCATTTTTGAATATAATCTTGTATCAATTATGAGTGTGGAATAGAAAAATGAGTGTCATGTATTTATTTGTGAATCTGTTACTGCATCAAATATTAGAATCAAACAATCCAGTGAGTATGTTTTGAATTTATTTTCCGATACTGTTGTTGTATCGAAAATGAATTTTAAACAGAAAAATATATATCAATTAAAATTTTCAGGGAAATAAATAAGCGCTCCTTTATTTGGAAGTATCATTTTCTTCATCTTATATATTATTTTACACTTTATGAAGTTTTTGTTACAAAACTTCCGATTCAAAATTCGGTTGAATCGAAGTTGGAGGTTGCCTGGCAAACTTTAACTTTCTTTTGGCGATAAATCGCCAATGTGGTTACCAAGCAGGTTTGTTTATGGTAACCCTAAAAAATCTATGAAAGGGGTTTCGACGCCATCTTTTCTCGCTTCTCATTTGAAATACCCGCCTTGGTGTCATTCTTGTTCTTAATTTGCCTTCCAGACACGACGCCATCTTTTTTTCTCTCTTTCGGTGAGTGAGTGACTGTGAGGTTTTATGGCGCAAGAGCCAATTTCTCTCTTTCGGAAGCTCCGAGTTTGAAACACCCGCTTGGGCGCCATCTTGGCGCGATTTAAAAAAAATCGCCAAGGGGATCCATCAAAGTTCGATTTTACCCAAAATTCATTCATTTACTGTAACAAAACTGTTACTTTTAGAAACAAAAATGCAACTGTTATGTGATCATAAACTGTAATTTGAGCTTATACCTCAAATTTAAATAAATTCGAGTGGTTTAATAAATCTTTAATTAACGAAAATCGATTCGATTCAAGAGTTAAATTCTTTTCAAAACAAATGTGTAAGGAATCTGAGCTATTAGTTACAGAAGCAATTCAGTTCATTAAGAATTATATTTATGTTTTTAGAAGCAATATATAGTTTGTTTCCTATATGTGCAGAAAATGGAGTTTTATTTAAAGTTTAGTCACTTAATAATAAGTTATTAGAAATATCTTGAAACATTATGATGAATATTATATTTTTCATTATAATAATTTTAGCTTTTTTTTTTTTTTTTTTGTTTTTGGTGCAGCTCTCCCCCCCCCCCCATCTAATATATATTTACTTTTGAATTAACATCATAGCTAAGCTAATACCTAAAATTAATGATTCTCTGTGAACAGAAAAAATAAAACTGTATCATATTTTTGAAAAATTTATTCTGAATATTATACACATAGATATCAGGCATTTAAAAACAAAACATTCAAAATTTTCAAACAAGAATATTGAAAAATAGAGTAAAATGTTTTAACTTCTACAGATGAAGGCATGTCATTTCAAAAACCACTTATAAACACTGCTATCTAATCTATATATATATAAGCGAAATACCACTGACTGACTCATCACGATATCTCTAAGACTATACAACCGATTGACTTGAAATTTGGTACAGTTACTCATTTTGCAATGTAGACGCTCACTAAGAACGGATTTTATGGAATTCTTAACCAAAATGTAGTTATCATCGGTTAATCTTTTCTTACCCATCGGTTATGTCATTTTGGCGACTTTATCGCCAAAAATTACATGACCAACGCCAAACGGAATATATTTTTTTAAATGTATACTGTGTATCGCTACCAATTAAGTTTACTTGCAAGATTTGCGCGTGTGAAATGGAAAAATACCAAATAATTTAATATTGAAGCGCTGATGGATGATTGGCAAGATTTTGGAGAAGAGGCTCTTTTTTGCAAAATATCACCAAATATCTTCCACCGCCAAGTAGAAGCATTTCAATGACCTTGCATTGTGAATTTTAAAAAGCTATACTATGGTAACCCCAGCTGATTTCGCTCGCCAGCTGATTTCGGTTTTGCTGAGCAAACGATAATTTTTATTGTTGTGGAACCTAGACGTATGTTTTAAATTTATGAGAAAAGTATTTTATTATTAATAATGATTGATAAACTACATTTGTGAATCTAAACGCAATCTAACCAAGTTATTGAAGTTGGCTTTTAACAAATGAATAATAACGGTATGTTATTCATGTCATTAATAAAAAAAATAAGTAGCTATCAAAAAATATATTTTGATGTATGCATTAATTGTAACCTAATGTAAATATCATGCAAAAGTTTTGTTTCTGTATTTTGGTAATTTTTAGTTTTTGTTTTCTAGGAAATAAACATTTTTCATTTTTTAAAATGGCTGGATATTTTATTGTTTTCAGAATACAGAATTATTTTTAATGCTATGATTTTTAAGAGCTATTCTGTCTATTCAATTGCAGTTCCAGATATGCTGCTACCGTAAGAGTTATCCTTTTGCAAAAAGGATCACGTAATACGGGTGACTTTTTGCTAAAAATTTTTATTATACTTCATTTTTTGTTAGTATTTTTTGTTGAATTTTAAAATAATTTGATTTAAAAAAGTTAATTTCGGTTATATTTTTTAACTTGAAAAGTATTTCATTGTAGGTTAATAAAAATTGATTTTTCATATTTACTTTTCAGTTATAGTTCTTAATAATGGATGTTGAATATATTTGGATCGATGGAATACCTACTCCTTTCAAAGTTTTTAAAATTCTTGGCGACGGAGCCTGTTTATTTTCGTCTCTGTCTTTGCTGGTGTTCGGTGACATATCGATGGCGTATAAAATGAGAAATATTATTGTTTCTCACGTGTTTGACAACTGGGATCGGTTTAAATGCTACACTCAAATGCTATCTGGCGCCCCTTATAATACTAACGATTTATATTTTACCGAAATGTGTAAACCAAACACGTATGGATCTATTTGCTAAATTATGGCGGCGGCAGAGCTATTTCCCTATCAGTTCGAAGTTTATCAAGGTGGCTACCATTTAGCTTCTGTTGGGGAAACAATTCAGGGGGAAAAAATATTACGTTTTACGGGAAACTGTAATAGTTGTCATTTTGATGTTTTATTTAAATAGTTGGATTAAGAAATAGAAGTAAAGTTAATCCTGGTTATGATAATGTGAAACAAAATGAAGAAAATGTGTCATCTTTAGTGTTTCAGCCTCAAGAAAATGTGTCTGTGTTAGTTTCAAAGACTCAATCAATATCTAACATTGATTTTTCAAGTTCAAGTGAATCAATTATTAATGATGTAATATCTCTTCAACTAAATAAAGGTAAAAGAAATGAAGAAAAAGATTCACAAATTCAATTAGATATAAACAAGTAAGACCAGCTGCTACAAAATATATTCAAAGTCATCCTGAAGAACATAGAGAAGCTGCTTCAAAATATACTAAAAGCCATCCTGAAGTACATAGAGCGTAAGAAAATACTTTTCTAATACCCCCCACGTGAATCAGGCAGCTGTAATTAAATACAATGATAAAAGATCAAAAGTTAATTTAGCGCCATGGACTTCCAAAAATTTGTCTGGTTTTAAATATGAAATATATATTGACTATTCAAATGATAAAATTGTCAGTATCGGAAAACGTTTGCCCTGTTCGAGGTGCCGTGCTTTAAAAGGATAGAAGAACCTCCAGGAATGTGCTGGAGTGGTGGTCAAGTCCTGCTTCCTGTTATTAGATCCTTCCCTGAACCTTTGAATAGTCTTCTTAGCCATAAGGATCAGCTTTCAGAACATTTTCTTTCTACAATTCGCAAGTATAATGGATGTTTTCAGATGACGTCATTCGGAGCAAAAGAATTGAAGGAAGGAAATTTTATGCCAACATTTAAAGTCCAGGGCCAGGTATACCACAGGATAGGTAGCCTATTGGCTGAGCCTCCTCAACAACCTTCTTTTCTTCAGTTTTACTTTCTCTGTGATGATGAATGTGAAAGAAACATTCATTGTGGTATTTTCCCAGGTGTTAAGCCAGAATTAGCCAATTACAAAAGGAGCTACATGAACATAACAGGTATATTCACGATTTCAAAGCTGCTGTTGATTCAGTTCCTAAAGACCAAAAGGAGTTAAGGGTTATAATTAATGCCGATAAAAAACCATCTAGAGAACACAAAGGTCGTTTCAATGCTTCAATTTTCTTGATATTTTATGTATAGGTTCCAAAATATAATATTATCGTCTGCCCAGCGAAGCGGGCGGGTATCAGCTAGTTTATACTATAGTCCAACTCCATTTGAAAAAATAAGTTACGTTTTAATATAGCATACAATGAGGTATTTAAAATTATTAGGAAGTTCTAATATGTAAAGGTAAAAAGATTTTTTATTTCTTTCAAAACAACAACATTTTGTCACGTTACTAACTATGAGTGAAAATGCTTTTCAAACAACACTATTTCAAATAAATATACTATTTTTGCATTGTTATTAAGTAGACAGTTCTTTAATTTTTCGAAAGAGAAGTAAGTCATCTACACAACCATATAATACAGCTATATTTTTGGAATATACTTAACCATTATAGTATAAACTATTACATGTAAGAATTTCTGCTTGGTCTGTGAAACCATCCATTCTATAAAGCAGTTCTTGCTGCTTTGAATTATGAACTTTGACACACTTAGATCCCAAAACATTTGTTATACAAGGAATATATGTTATACAAGTTTCTTTTTTTTTTTCTAAACACGTGTTATTTTTAATTGGTGTTAATGGATTAAAATTTACTCGGACAGAGCTTGTCTCCTTATGATTATAAAAAAATATCAATATAATAAGATTTTTTTTAATATAATAAGACTAACACCAGAACCGAGATGAATTACAAAGTAATTCATCTCGGCACAAGCATATTAACTTAAAGAAATGCATGAATAAAGTGGTTAAATTGTGTAAATAAAAATACAAGTATCAACATATAAAAGGGCTAGATAAAATGATTGGCCCTGTACTATGGTGAACATTTGTAAGTGCTTTTACAATTTATAATGAATTAGTTATACATATCTATAGTATTTGTGTCATGTATCGAATACAAAAGAAATTGTTTTATTTATTCACTGTGCATAAAGGTTGGAGTTCATGAATAGAATAAAATCTGAATATACTGCACCAAATATTTATTCAAAATTTTGCAATAATTTTGGGCCACGTTATAAAAAGAAACCAAGATATGAAATGTCTGTGTATAAACCTTAATTATATAAAAATCAAATTTTGAATTAGAACACAAACAAGTAGTAGTTTCTAACCCCAAGTCATAGGAGTTTAAATTGGATTACTTAAAAAATGTGAGACAATAGTGATGAAACACAAGCCAATCACTTATAATATGATGAACAGTGAGACATAACAGGAAGGATGCCTGATTAGATTGTGAAAATTTGATTCCAAAATATGCATTGAATTTGAGTTTAAATTAAAACCATATTCTTTAAAAAATATATATTCTGAAATATCTTACTCTTGTCATAAAGCATCTGAAATTTACTTCAATTCATAATAAAATTAATCAGGAATAAAAACTATTTTTGTCAACATTTTATTCTGAATGTATCATTTCTAACTTTTTGATTACCACACAGTATTATTGGAACAAAATACGGATGTACAATTCTTCGAAAATAGTAAAATCTTAAATACAAATATATATCTTAAAACAAGATAAAAATGTACAATAATTTCTCTGTCAATTAAAAAAAGACAGTTTCCTTACACACTTATGAAGTGAAAAAAAAATGGAATTCTTGTCGAGCATCATCGCTGTATAGTCATCGATAAAAAAAATGTAGCAAAATGGCTCAAAATTTTAACAATACTGCTTTTTGAATACTGTAATGTTATTCTATAAAATATAAGCTTCATACGCAAATATTTACTTGCATGAAAATAATTTTAATGCAAATTAAAGTAAGAAGTCACTAAGCTACTATTACGATGTAATATGAATACAGACAAAAAAAAAACACCTGCAAAGCACAAATAACTACTCACAGAAAATCATTTTCAAATCATAAATCAGAAAATCATGATCAATAACATTTCAACAACATTTTTATATCTTAAATAAAAGAATATTACTGTTGTTGCGAGTGAGAGTCTGGGAAAAAAATGTAAACAAACACAGACGCGAAAATGAGTATGCGTACATACTCATTTTAATATTCATGTATTCTACCGCTTGTAGCGTGATAAGTACGAAATATAGTTCGAAACATTAAAGCAAACCATATTTGTTTTCGAACCCCGTTTTGTAAAATACGTAGTCAGTATATAAAAGGAACTTTTATAGTGCTTATATCTGTAATACTTTTTTGAGAATGCTGATTTCCCATTCTTTTTCGGTTTTGAATACTTGTAATGTTCACATTCGATAAAGGTATATGCTCAAATCTGATACAAACATTCTCATTTCAAAATGAGTACGTTTAGGTATTCATTTTTGAGTATTTTTTTTTCTCCGTGTATCACTTTTCATGGAAGAAAATGATTAAAAATATTTTTTTTTGTGTGCTTAAACTCTTTTTTTTTCCCCTTCGATAGAGCCCTTTTTTCAGTTATTATGTACTAAGCTGTTAAAAATGAGGAAATAAACTTTTATTTCAAAACTACTAAGGTACTAAACTATCGCTATCGTTACATTTCAGCTTATATTTGTAAAATATATTTGAACTACTTTAAATTCAGTTACATATATTTATAATGCGATAACTCAAAGCTATAGATGCCCCTTTAATAATGTCAGTCACAGCCTATATTGTTCCTGTCTTATCACAGGTTTAAGTCCCAATGTCCAGAAAGATCCGCCAGGTAGAAGTTGTGATGCACGTTAAATCTGTCGAGACTCACTTTGGATTGGTGTGGAAATTTGGAGAGAGGGGTACCAGTTGTGGTGTCGTTCTTCTTAATATCCCCAGGTTCAAAATTTTGAAGTCCACAACCATTAGCCCCCATGTTGTTACAAATATGACGTTAACAAACCGATTAATCAATCAAATTTCTTTAAAATACTTAGTGAATAAGGTTAATGACTTACGTAGTGATTCCCTTACATTGGATCACTGAACAAGTGTCGACTACACATTGCTTTGTTTTAAAAATCAAAGTTTTGTAACATTACTTTCTTTAAAGGAATATTTATTTTATTACTCGTGGCAAACAGAATTGAGGTATTTACAGTATTCATTTACCTTTAATACGTTATTTTTTTGTCAAAATTTTCGATTTTCTAATTTTAATATCAATTTAAAATGTAAATCCTTTTTTCTAATAGTGTTTGAATTTTGCTTATTTAGAACTTAAGTTAAAGGGATTTGAATTTTACTCGGTTGCTAATCTTTAATTGCATTTGAAAGTTTGTTATTGATTTTTCTCAAAATGAGTTTTCTCGACATATTCACATATGGTAACTTAGATATCGGAAAAAGTTATGAACCAAATTAATTCAAATTTTGCGAGTATCTTCCTCATATAGGTTTTTAAGAACCTCTACTACTTTTATGGTTGTAGAATTGATACGTTTTTAGTAAAAAAGGTGTAAGGCATGGAGTGTTATAACTTTTTTTCCTTCATTTTTCGTTGTTCTTTGAAGCAAAACACAATAAAAATTGTAGTAATATGATTTTCCTCATGAAAGTAGTACCAGCCCCAAATAATGTTATGATGAATAAGATAAAATTTACAAAATAAGGATATTTTTGTTTACTATTTAGTTATGAACATTATTATGATAATCAATTTATGTACTATTTTCACCGTGTTTTCTACTCAAAATCTTTTTTGAATTAAACTCATATTATTAAATATGTTTTTCATAGTTTTAGTTCATATTTTCGCATTAAAAAAAGATAGCAAATTTCATTGTATTTTTAAAAAATTTCTCCGAAGGTGTACAGATATCTTAAAAAATGTCATTTCAAATGTATACACTACTGATATAAATGAATATAGAAAAGGATATTTTTATAAAAACAATGGAAAACAATATTTCATTCGAGGCCAAGACAACACAGCTAATTCTTCAGAATTTTAACTAGCCGAATAACAAAACAGCATAACCAGATTCAAATATGTGAAGGTCAGGTATCGAAAGATGAGAGAAAATAAAGATATGTAGGAAATGAGATATTTATCAAATATTGCTTCCCAAAGTTAAAGTAAGAAAAATGTCTTCATGACACTGAATTATTTGATTCTAATTGACCATGTTGTAGATAATTGGTGTGTAGGTAGGTGCAAGAAAAACTACCGTGAAACTAAATAAGTTAATTTAAAAGAACACAGCAAATTAGAAAAGGATACATCATTAGTCTATCTCTGCCTTTCACAACCTACACTTTGACTTCTCGCCTGCAGCTGAACGTTGCTTGTGAGCTGAACTCCTCGCTTACATCCATCGCCCTCTATGAACTATTCGTGCTCACGCAGCTCCCTCTGGCAGAATAATAGCAGAATGGCGAAGGACTTAAGTAACAAACCCCAGGGGCTTTGGACCATACTGGGAGAGACCATAAGATGTCTCTCTCTAACAGTATTAGTTTGTGATAAACCAATGTCCATTTGCCGTATTACCCTCATCTTAGGATTGTCTACGCATAATGTTGAAGAATAGAACCCGAAATTGGAACTCTGTTTCCTCTAACAAAGCGCTCGTATATTAATTTTATATTCTGATTTCGCTACCTTTTAGAGATCAATGTGTTTAATTATGGTACTCATTTCTATCTGAGTCAAAGTATTTTTTTTTCTTTTCTAAAATGTGTTCCATGTTCCGTCTCCTGCACTTCAATGATAAGAGTTTTAAAATCTACGTAATCAATGGAAAATGAATGCGCTTTTTTTTTATTGTTCTTAACAACATCATAAAAGAATGTATGTGTTACAACGTCCCAAACTTTCATAAAATTGGAATAATTTTCGGACTGGAAATGTGTTCCAAGTTTAGATTAGACTCTGACATAAGGCAAAGATAGCCTTAATGAATAGGGTAAAGGATACCTCCTAGACTTGGTGAATATTATCTAGATACAAAGATCAATAAAATAAAAAAAATCCTCACAAATTATATAAGAGTTGGCAGTTCTTTTCGACTGATATATAACTAGCTGTCCAAATCTCTTTAAAGAAGTGATGCATTTAATCGTATCAAAAGGTTTTAATGAAGTTGCTTGTGCGTATGAATGGTATCATATGGTTTTATTAAGTTATTCTTTATTTAAGTCATACCTCTTAGCTTTCTTTACATTCTTTTAATGGTAAGCATCAAAAAACTGAGTGCATCTTTGAAACATGGACAATTCGCAAAATTTCTTTTAACAAACATTTGAAGTTTCTTCCTGAGTTTATATTGGAAAGAATTTCAACTCCTTTCCAATCAAATGAAGCGTGATGATGTAACTTAAGTAAACTTTAGAAGTGGAGTGAATAGATATAATCGACTCCGGTAAAAGCGACACATAATTGAATTAAGATATATTAAGGTGATGGTAATAGGAAGGGAGCTAGTATGCTGTGAATAGAAAACTTCTTGAATATCTACGTGATTTGTTTAGATTAGGACTTAACGCTGTATGGTTTATTAAATATTGGAGGCTGTACTCGCATCGTATTTTGATGAGCGTATTCTTTGATATATAAAAGAATTTTTTTTTACTACACAGGGAGAAAGACTTCATACTGGTTGAGAGCATTCCCCTTAAAAGGAAATAAAAACTCAATTTTAAATAACTGACTATTTTAATTTAATTGTACTTGCACTTAAATTGAAATTTAGATTTGGGATCAGAGTAAGATTTAAGACGATGGACGAGGCGAATTATAAGATAATATTAAATCTTAACTATGAAAATCCAGTGAAGTTGATCAATCCTATTAAATCATGTGATAAAAAAAACAATTTTTTTTTTTTAAATTTTATTTTGAAATTAGAATTGTGTTGAAAAGAATTTTAGTGAATTTTTCACAGTCAAAAGATGCAACTCATTTATATTTTTCCAATGTTAAAATTGAGTTTTTTATGATTCGTTAGAAATATTTAATTTTTTAAAATATGGTAAATTTAATTTTCTTTTCTTAAGATATTGCATGAGTAAATAATTAGCCAATCATTATTATTCCTAAGCTGTGTGAAAACAATTTTTATCGAAAAGGAAGAAAATTCGTTTCACGCGTGTTGACTTTCAGAAAAGCAAATATAATTCAATTTTTATTACACAGAAATAAGAATAATTGTACAGCAATTAAGCACTTCAGCTACTAATAATTATGCAGAAATTTATCACATTAGATATTATTAATTACACAGCAATTAAACACTTCAGATTGTTAGAGAATATGTCTTAATATATGTTTTCAATAAGGTAAATCTCCGAATGTTATTTTTGAGAAAAATTGATTCAATAGTAATTCACTTAAGTTATACTAATTTTATTTCATGTAACAACCATTAAAACAAGACTATAATTTTCTTATATATCTTTTAAAGTAGTTCAATAGCATTTTATAATTTATAAAAGTAACATTTTAAGAAAGGAATGAAAAATTTCTATTATTATTCTTTTTTCTAAATAAGATTTATGTTTTGTTTGTGTGTTCATTGATTTTTTAAAATTTTATTTTTACTCGTTTCTGAAAAAGAAAAAGGCAAAACAAATATCATGTCTTCAAATGGATTTATTGAGCCATGAAATTATCCTTTATAATTGTCAAAAATGGGGAATATTTTAGAAAATATAAGTATACATGTTTTATTTTGAATTTATACTATTTGAAAAATATTTAACTTACAATACGTAAAATATATAATTTATTCCTTGAACGAGTATTTAAAATGTACATTTAATTCCACCAATAATTAATTCATGATTTGAAATTATTTAAAATGCAATTATAAAAGTTATGATTGTTCATAATTTACAAGAAAGTAAAATTATTGAGCAAAAGTTCTGCAAGTACAGTTACTATTTATCATGGATAATAACTATATATTGCACTGTTTTTCAATCTCGTGAAACATAATCAAGATAAATTTAAGAGAATAAAAACAAAACCTTTTGTATTTTATTTTTCTCGCTATGCTTCACATGAAAAATAAAGGATGTACTAAGTCCTTCGTAGTTTGAAAGTAATCTTTTATTCTGAAAGAACATAACATCCTAAAGTTCTGTTCTTAAGACGCGAAAAAGAGCAATTATTTTTAAAACGAAGTAAAACCCTTGACTTTGGAATGAGTTTTTGCGAATTTAAGAAACAAGGGATGGGATCAAAAGTTTTCTTTAAATCAGTTTATTACTTTAGAAAACCCTTCTTTAACGGTCAATATATCGATTTGTTATTTACTTTTTGAATTACTTGAAAGCCTTTTAATTGTGTTAAGCAAAATTATGTTCTTTATATTATTTCAGATTTTGACTAAGCATTTAAGACAATAGCATTTATTTTATTAATAAACTAGCAATTACTATCATTTAAATCATGAAAGGCATGGCATTAAGTCTTTTTTACTTTTTCTAAGATTTCTTTTATTTTGTATTTTTAATTTTTATTTACCAAATTGCTACATATCTGTAAATTTCAGAAATATCTTCACAGAGACAACATAATTTAGATATAAACTATCAACATAAGATTCCAAGTCTCAAATGTATTTCTAAATTTCGTGTTTTTATGCTACCCTTGTAAAATTTCCGGAAACAGAATTTTAAGAGATTTAAAGTACATAAGTATTAAGCCCTTCGCACCCAGAAAATTCATCGTGATACTTTTCACGAAAAAAGAGATCGCCTTCGCCTTCTTTAGAGAAGATTAATCAAAAGCAACCCATTGATTTGATTGTTGCTTGGTTTCTGTGTATGAGGAAGAATCCAGATCTTTCTGATGGTTTCGACTCATCGCGACCTAGCCCATGAATCAGTGTCAAATTGTTATGTTGGTGTTTTTGAGATTTTCTCTTCACTAACCTCGAAGACCTTTTAGTACAACTGCAATTGCATACCAATACAATTCTTTACCAACAAAATGAAATGTGATTAGGTAAATTAGATTAAGATAAGAAGTGGGTGAATTATTGTGATACATAAGCGAAATAGATTTGAAAGGAAAGAGAGGGGATATAGAATATATCGACAAGCTGATAGATGAATAGATTAAAGTGAATTGTTGTAGTTAATCGTTTATATTGAAAATAGTTGGAAGAAACTCCTGAACAGAATAATAGAGGTCAAATCTGCTATAATAGAAAAGGGCTTGAATCGAAATGAGGGATTTGGTAATCTAAGACATTATTATTTAAATATAAACTAGGATTAATTGAGTTAAGAGGGATTTGAGAGAAAATAATATTGCATATTCTCTGATAGATAATAAAGTGTATTGTCCTCATAACTATCTTTAATTGGAGATTCGAACTTATTGACTATTCAGTAGACTAAATTCATGTGACGTCATGGTCACATGATAACTTGATCACGTGATACCCACAGATGTAAACAAGTTTTGCATTCGTTTGTTTTGCACTGCATTCGTGAAATATGTTATGCTTCACAAGCTTAAGTAACTTACATTTTACTATATATACTACTTTTTAATCAAATGAGAAATTATCACAAAGCTTTGTTTTATATGTTTTTCACCTAAATAAATGCAAAAATTGAAGTTTTCAATTGCTGTAATATACAGGTAATAAATCATTCTTCTATCAACAAACTGAAATAATAGTACCAAATTTATTTGGTTTACATACAGACATTTTGTTAAAAATACGAAAACTTTCTAATTTAACTATGATTTTCTAATATTTAAAAAAAAAATTACTGCCCTTCTTTAAAATTTAATTTAATAATATTATTTGAGGAAAGTTTGTAGATTTTTGTTATGTTAGTATTTGTTTGTTACATTTGTTTAAATTTGCGGTATTGGGAAGCCCACAGACTGCGGGGAATCTTATTTTATGATGTATTTGTTTTTTGAATGAAATATTGAAGGTAACTATTTAAAATAAAACTTGATGCTTGCATATCCTTTCTCTTAGTGAAAAAGCCATCTTGTTTTAAAATTTGTCTAACACAGACGACGCTATCTTTTTTCAGCTTCTGGAAGCGTTAGGTTTGAAATATCAACTTTTGTCACCCTCTTGGCGCGATTTCAAAAATTTAGCCTAGTGGCCTGGTAAAATAGGACTGTACTCAAATTTTGAAAACTATAATTCAAGGTACAAAATTACACCTGTTTTAATCATAAATCATTATATAATTGTTACAGTTTAATTATGCATCTTGATTAAAGAAAAAATAGTTTATTTCAAATTTAGATCAATATTGCTTTATTTTTAAGCAGAATCAGCCTGATAAACAAAATGTGTTTATACATGAAGGATATTTAAATTCAAAAATGCCTAAAAGCAATTTAACAAATCCCATTAATTTTTCAAGTGGTTTAGAATAATTACAATACTAGAATAAATATCGGGGTCTTTGTTTTTAACATGTTAGAATCAACTGATGATCTAATGATACGTAACAATATTTGTAAATGAAATAATTTCAAAAACAGGGTTAACACAAAACACACCGTTTTGTTTATAATATGTATCAAGTGATTCTATGAATTTAGCCCATTAGAATTTAAGATTTCTGTAGAATTAAATAACGAAAGAAATATGTCACAAAATTTATTTTGGTGCTGATTAACGGAAGGGTGCCCTCAATGTTTAACACAATTTGGCTTAACAATGCCCCCTGTCGTCAAAAATAGGTACTTGAGCCCCCTAAGTTTCTATGTCTAGATATTAGAGAAAAAAATTAAAAACATTTCGTTGAGGTTGTCTCCTTTTTTCTGAATATTTAGTACTTTGATTACATGATCAAACTTTTTAAGAATTACTTTCCCCCTTTTAAATTCTCCCTTTCTGATTCTTTGAAGAGAAAAAGAATAAAATTTCTTACCTGTTATTAAGAGCATGAAGAAATTTGTTTTAATTGATGACACATCAGAAATGATATAGAATTCATAATAAAGTTGCTTGAAATATCGAATGACTATCAAGTGAAGTTGAAAGCACTTGAACTTGTACCTCACTCTTTCAGTTCTTGACCCTCACCATATCTGAATTTTGAAGCGTAGTTGAGTACAATCTGTTAACTTTCCTACTTAGAGCCTGCCTCTAGAGGGCGTTCATTTGTAAAAGGAGAGAGTGTGATGTCACACGATCCCCTCAGACGGGACCTGACCGAATCTCCGAGAGGAGCTGTTGTAAACGAGCGGTAGCAAGTAATGTAATAAATGTTGTTGTTGTTATACAACCCGATGTGTTTTTTGTCTAAGGACAACCGTGAACTGAAATCTGAGGTGATGATGATTAGTTTTAGTAGATAGTTAATTATCAATGTAACAAATCAAAAGTATTCTCTATACCATTGAACACAGCCGCCTTTTGAATTCTGCAGTACTAAAACCTTGCTTCATTGACTTGCCAACCACCAACCCAGTCTTTAATTATTTTTAAAGAGAAGTCATGATAACTGAACGTGGATCATGCATTCATTGCAAGTAATTTTCTATTTCTTCGAATAGAAATAGCTTCTTAAAATACAGATGCTTTGGAGTCATATATGCAACACTAATTCAACTTTCATTATTTTATAACATTAGACTGTTTGATTAATTTATTAGTTTCTAAAATAATACACTGATTGTCTTCATTGCATATTATGTACACTGAATTCCTCTATTAATACTGCTATATCTCTTATTTATGGATGTAGCTGTAGGCTATGGACCACAAGGCTACCAAGCCCTCATGTCAATAAAGATCCGTCGCGTAAGGGGGATGGTGCACGTTAAATCCAGGTCTTCCCATTAATGTAGTGTAGAGAAGGAGGTTCCCGTTCAGATGCTGTTCTCATCATTTGACCAAGGTTCACAATTACGAGTTCCGTCACCAATAGCCTTCGTGTTGCTTCTTAGTGCAACTTTAACAAACAATAACATCTAATTTTTAGAAGTTTAACATCGCAATAATTCGTCTGCCAAAATTGGCGCTGCAACAAATTCACGCATTCCATGATACTGTAGGACAGTTTAATAACGCAGAACATTTACCAAAAATGTCGTTAAATGTCGGCTCAGCTTCAATATCCGCTATTTTTAAGGCACAAAAAAATCTACTAAACCTCAGAGCGAAAACAATTTGATGCAGAGAGTAACATATGTAGTGCATATTAAAAATTTATGGAGAAATCTACTTTTGCTTTGGCTGCAAGTAAATATTATCGAAGCAAATGCTATCGATTGATAAATTTGAAACTGTGTACAATGCCTTTATCACACGGTCGCAATGACTTCGTTCTATATTCAAAGGTAAAAACATGTAAGCTGTACTGCTTCAAATTTGATGTCGAGGTCGTTGAGTAACTATCAATAATAATTGCCACTTAATCTTTGAGTGTGCTAAGCGATTTTTATTTCGCGTTAAAAGAAAAATCTCTATTAATGTAGTATTTGGAGTAGTGGAGGGTTCTGCCGTATTAATTCGTGTTAACCAGTTTTAATTTAAGTATTTAGTGTTAGACTATCATCACTGCATTTGTCAGCTTTTTCTAATTTGGAAATCTCTCATGCTAATTTACATTGTTCTTTAAAAATTCCAGGGATAATTTTATGAATTTCATTTGATTTTTTTCACGTATCTTTTTTAGGAATAAAAAGGTGCAAATGTTTGTAATTTTCAATGAAGATTAGCTACCTTTGAATTTTCTTTTATCATAAATACAAGTGAAGACATATATTTTATCATAAAAAGTTGAAAATTCCTTGAAAAAGTTTAAACGAGTTGCAATAAGAAATTTTACAAATAAAAGATAATTTTTTTTTTCGTTATTTCTAAAAAATGCGTTATAAATATTTTCATGCAAAATAATGATTAAAGCCTTTTACTGTGGACAAAGACTTTTATTCCTTATTCTATAAAACCATCATCAAGTTTACCTACTTTTGCAAATATAGCTTGCTAACAGAGATTCATATCAAACACTTCTTCATTTATCAGCACAATTATTAATTTTTTTAAATATTACTTCATAGTTTTATTTTCAAAAGAATGATAAAATTTTTTTTATCAAACACACATTTTTTTTCCAAATTAATGCTCCAATTTTTCGAAGACCTTTACGAAGAATAAATGCTTGTCTCTTTTTCGAACAGAGAAAAAAAGTCCATTTCGAAACATTTTATGAAGCTTTCGTTGCTCTTAGACGAACGAAGATATTGAAATAAAAAAAAAAAGCTTAACAATATTTCTGAGCCCTGAAACACCCATTAAAACTTCTCTATAGCAGAATATCACTAAAAGCTTTTCCATTCACTCGGGAAAGAATCTCAGACTCTTTTCGTTTTCTGTCATGTTCTAGAAAGTCAAGGAAGAGTCAGATGCATTGTAGCTGTATACTGATATGTACAGGTGTGGTTTTTAAAATGATGGAGACATCAACTGATCTGAATAGTGTACATGAATAGCTTTCATATTAATTACCTAACAGTGTAGTCACAACTGTTTATTAATTGAAAAATGTAAAGATATTTTTCAATTGTCTGCAAGTCACTATGAAGCTCAGACTTTCTTGTTTTTGTTCTTAGCTGAGCAAGATGCTCAACTTTCAACAACAAATTCCAGGGAGGTTAAATCGTTGGAGCTTGCCTTGTAAAAGCATATGTGAGCAAACTGCTGATGTTGTGGGTGTTTCTATAGGTACAGCATCGAAATCATGACAGCGTACCGTATAAAAAGAAAAACAGAATCCGCCAGATTCAACTGTTGGACGAAAGTCTAAGTTGACTGAGAGAGACCATTGGACCAAGCTGTGGTATCCAAAAAGAAGATAATTTGAGCCAAAGGGACTGAAGAACTAATATGTATCTGTACAGTCTTATACCAACGATTACTGTTTGAAAACAACTGTTTGAACAACAAATATACGGCAGAATGGTTTTTCCCAAGCCACTTGTCACAGATGTCAATACAAAACAGTTCCAAATAGTATCAAGAACATAAAAATGATCAAAAAATGCTTGGAAGAAAATAATGTGGACAGATAAATCATGACTTGTGTTGTTTCTCTCAATCGGAACCTGTTCACGTCTGGAGAGCACCTGAACAAGTATTTCGTCCAGATTCCCTCTTTCAAACTGTGAAGCATAAAGGCGGCTCTGTTATGATTTGGTTAGCGATTTCGTGGTTTTCCGTAGGTCCTATGATAACCTTAGAAAGCCGAATAACTGCAATGAGTATTCGGAGATTTTAGACAACAAGTTCAACCATTACTGTCATCGGATGATGCCATCTTCCAGGATGATAGTTGTTCGATTTATACTGCTAGTATGTTCAAATGTTGGTTGGAGGAACATGTAGATGAAGTCATATATCTCCCCTGGCTGTCTCAATCCACATACCTCACTGTAAGTGAGCCATTTTGGTATACTTTAGAAAACAGACCCTGCAGGCATTCTCTACCACCATCCTCTCTCTTTGAACTTCTCGATATCTTAATGAAGAACTACAATATTCTTTTAAACATTATACATGATTTGTATAACTCTATTTCTAGACGTATTCAAGCCGTTATACATATTATTTGTGGCCATAATTTTTATAAATAAAGGTTTTATTTTCTTTTGTGGTACTTCTATTACTTTGATAACCGCCACTATAAAGATAAATATTCCATCCCTGTTATGCCTAGTTAAATTTTCATACTTTTCTAAAAAAAAATCAAAATTTTTATCTTCTAGTTCTTTTGTGTATTCAGAAGTAGTTTGTACTTTTACTCTTATTAAATTAACGTCA
The DNA here is from genome assembly GCA_019974015.1 of Nephila pilipes. Lineage (NCBI taxonomy): Eukaryota > Metazoa > Arthropoda > Arachnida > Araneae > Nephilidae > Nephila > Nephila pilipes. The sequence continues at coordinate 335,558 of BMAW01079162.1, read as the reverse complement.
AATGCATGAAGAAAAAATATCCGTATTCGTTTATTAAAAGAACGTATTTATATTTAATAGCTATCTCTAAGATGTTAGAAGTACATTTATAGTAAGGCTTTAAACTAGAACAGCTAAAAGTATTATTTGTGTTAGCTTCAAATATTGTATGATTTCAAAAATCATTAGAAAATATTTGCGTGATTAACCAGCACTAAAATTTGTTTAGAAAATAAGAATTGAATTTTAGATACCTTATCTTCTTTGTTTAATCAAATTTAGGAATGGTTTAAATATATATGAAATGTTTATAACTAATTGTTGCGGCATGATGTGCAAGAGATTGTAAGAAATATAAACTTACAAAATCAGTTTAAAACTACTTTCTTCCCATAAAAGTACGAGTCTTAATAATAATTGTAATCTAAATTTTAATGTAATTTGTCTTAATTTTTAGCCAGTAAAATGTATTTAAATAATTCTAAAAAAATAGTTAATGGGTAAAAGTGAGTAAGGAAAGTTTTAATGTCTACGCATTTATACTTTAAAATATTGACCTAGTGTCTCTTCAGAAATTTTCGTTTGATCAGATTCAGAAAAAACGAATGAACATGTTATTGCTTTCAAACTTTTATACGTAAAATCAACCATTGTTCAGTTTTAGATTAAATTTCCACTTATTACATTTTTTACCAATTTAAACTTAATATTTGAACAATATGTGGGCAGACATATCGTTACAAAAATATCGTGATAAAACTGGGTAAATAAGTAAGAAGTTGAATTTCTTAAATGTGTTTTTTTTATACTTTATATATATTTCCCTCGATTTCAAAACATATTATCGTAAAAATATATGTAAAATACTTTTCATACTTTTACAATACTCATTGCAACTAGATAAAATGTTTATATAACCAAAAGAAGTTAAATTCCTATATTAATATATTAATTAATTAGTTAACACAATTAATTAAATTAATTAACTTTTAAATGTTACTTTCCATTTTGTTTTATATTAATTTCATTTCAAGAAAGTTTTTTCTTATTACGGAATGTGATGTAATGTTTCAGCAGAAAGTAGAAAATTATCTAAATAATCTCATTTCATAATTTTATTCGTATTCAGTCACTGATTACAGAGATATTTTTGATGTCTACGTATTACATTAGAGAAGTGTGCATTACAGATTATTTTAAGCAAACAACTAATCTCTAAAACAACTACATTTATTAACTTCTAACTTTAAAAACGAAATATCTTCTATTACCGCCTTTTTTCAAATTTGTTCCTTCCCATACATTTTATTTTTAGTAGAACTTGAAACATTTTTTAAATTAATGTTTTTCGAACAAAGAACAAAATGTTCATAATATTTTTTCGTTCATCAAAAGAAAACGTCAAGGTGTGGGCAAAATAGTCACATCTATGACTTTTTTTTCTGTTGGTACAAATGGAGGAAGTAGAATTGCATTCCAAAGTACATATGGAAGAATTTCGTTCATTTGAAGATATTAAGTTTGATATAGAAGCAATCTCTGCAGTTTTTAAGTGAATCACGTAACTTATCTTTTGGGTTAATCATCAAAAAAAATGTTCATAATATTTTTTCGTTCAACAAAACAAAACGTTAAGGTATCGACAAAATAGTCACATCTGTGACTTTTTTTCTGTTGGTACAAATGAAGGAAGTAGGAATTGTATTCCAAAGTACATATGGAAGAATTTATTTCATTTGAAGACATTGAGTTAGATATAGAAGCAGTCTCTGCATTTTTTTAAGTTGATCACGTAACTTATCTTTTGGGTTAATCATTAAAAAAACATCAGAGTATTAGCACCCGATCTTGTCTTGCATTCTTACAACTTGGCATTTATTGCCTCTTGATTTCTGATTTCAATGATACATTCCTTTCAGCAATCAACCCTGAAATTCCTAAAATATCTGAAATTCCGATGAAATGATTAATCTTTTATAATATAGTGTATTTTGTATCTTTTTGTATGTGTGTGAGAGTAATGGAACAAAATATTACATTATGTATAAAATTATGTGTAGATTGCAAGTTTTTGTTTTTGTTTTTCTTTTTTGAAAATCAGATGGTATTTTTTTAATCATATATGTAAAGAAATAAATTTTAAAATATATTTAAAAAAACATTAAAGACACATACGAAAGTAGTTCAAAAAGTAGGGGAAAGAGAGGTAAGACTGGATACCATAACTTAGTTGACAAATAATTATATCCTTCCACTAAAAATACAACAAATAAAGAGAAAAAAAAACAGTAATCATACACGCGAAGGCTATTGGAAAATGTTACAGGTTTGATAAAATTAACCGTTCCTTGATAACGAATTTCAATTAAGTGGGCGGGGGGGGATTTAAAGCACAACTTTTTGAAATATGGCGTATATTACAGGGTACCTAACAAAAACGCAAAATATACCCAAACAATCAATGTAGATAATTCGATGCAAATGACAACTCAAAGAGGCACCAATCAAATTTTAATTTGACATTAAATGGCTTCCAAGTTAAAACTAACCTTTAAATCAGTTTCAAACTTATTCTGACCAATGGTAACTCCAACCTGATGCCATCAATCATCCATCCGTCATCCTAATCAGGTATTCTTAGACCCAACCAAGTACATGGATCTACCTTGAGATAATTCGAATTTTTTTTAAAAAACATACCGGAGTGGTTGTTTTTTCAATTTCCTGATTATTTAGTATTTTGATAATATAATTAGAGTTTTTTAAGAATTATTTCTTATTTTACTAAATTCCACTTTCTGATTCCTTGAAGAGAAAAAGTATGAACCTTGCCTATTATTAATGAGATTCAAATATTTGTTTAAATTAATGATACGCTAGAACGGATATAGAATTCTTGGCTGATACAGAATGAGGAATCCAAGTCTCATCAAAGATGACAGCTCGACTGACTCCAATCAAACGTCAATTTTTTGGCGTCTGCAAACAGACATAATGGCAACACCAATTTGTCTTAGCAACAGTCATCAAAAATATATACTTTTTGAACAACCTTTGTATAAAGATACGTATAAGATAATTATCCGTAAGTATAATTTATGTCTCAAAATATTAAATTAAAGACACTGTATCGGATTATTCTGTTTCTTAATTAGTGAAGTCTTTCATGATTTTCATATTCATTTCGTTATTTGTTAATTTAATACACCTAAGCCAATATAATCATGATATTACGAAATTAAATTAAAAAAAAACGCTTGGCATTACAGATTCAAAATACAAGAAAGAAATAATGAAATTTTTAATCGCATTTGTGATCAGTAGGCCAGTGTGTTTAAGAATTGTAAAAAAATCTAGTTGTTAAGGATACGAAAATGATATTTACGCCAGAGTAAAAAAAAATTAAGGTTCAAGAAAAATATCCTAACATTTTTCCGACTTTAAGATATCCTGCAAAAATAATGAATTTATGACAAAAAGAATATCTTTAGAGAAATAAGAGATTAAAAGAGAAAATTACCTTAAAGTAACGAGATTTGCGAATCCGATTTTCTTATATCTATCGGCAGATCCAAATCAAATGGCAAAAGAAACAAGATAAAAGTTTATATCTTATTTTGAATTCGAAACTGAAAGAAAAAAGTATTTCAGAGTAATATTTCTCACACCTTATACTCAAAATAGTCTTCAAAATGCATAATTCATTTTTATGTTCATAACGTAGAAATGGGATTTTTGCCCGAGGTATTGGAGTTTTTATTACTTTTAAAATATGATAAATTCAACATTTAATCTCATAGCTGTGTATTAGAGAGAGAGTCGAAGTCAATACTTTTGGTATTTCTAAATTGTGTTAAGTACTTTTTTTTATTGTGTTGAAAGGAAGGAATATTACTTGCACTGACTTTTAAGAAATGTGTAACAAACTAAATTGAAATAAGATTCATTAGGCATATAAATTTTAGAGTGTTTGAGAGAGTTTTTTAAAACATCTTTCGAATGGAAAACTTACTCAGATGGATTATTTTAACAAAAATTCGATGTATACGCTCATAAATTTGTGAACATATACCCCATTACTATAAATATACTAGAAATAAATGAAATGGTATTTCTGAATTGTGTTAAGTATATTTTTATTGTGTTGGATGAAGAGGGATATTCATTGAATTGACTTTTAAGAAATATATAACAAATTAAATTGAAATGTGATTCGTAAGGATATAAATTTTAGAGTATTGGAGAGAGTTGATTAAAATATCTTTTGAATAGAAAAGTTATCCAAATGTATTATTTTAATAAAATTTCTATGCATACATTTTTGAGCATACTTGAATATTATAAATATACTTAAAATAGATTTATTGTTTTAAAGAAAAAGTGTTCCTCGGTTTTCAAATATTTTTCACGAAGTCATTTTTTTTATTCATTTTTATGAAGTTACTTTTTTGATTCATTTTTATGTGTGATACATAGTTCAGGAATCTGAAGATGCTTACGGATGTTACCGAACCTGAAAATGAAATGATCAAGGATAGAACGAATAATATCCATTGATATTTTGTGTGGGATGTAGCCTAATTCTGTTGAAACCACGCATACCGGAAGGTTTTGTAGAAATTTATGTAAAAGAAGTTGTATATTATCTCGAAACCACACACTTTGGTTCGGAATAAAGTTTCGTTGCAATTTAGGTGAGAATAAATTGTTTATTATCTCGATATAACTCTCATAATAACAGCATTCCAAATATCTCTTCCAAAAGTAAGAACCGATTTCACTAGTTTTACCCTTAGCGCTCGAAACCGTCATTACAGTTGTCTTTCCAGTAACTCCTTCGGATTTTTAAGAAACTCAATAACGACAGCAGTTCACTAGATTCACCGCGTCATTGGGAAGAAAATAAACTTCATCCCACACATGCTAAATGAAGTTGTCATTTTGATGAAATATTGTTTCCATCTCATATGCGAAATTCAGTCACTGAGCGAAAGCCCTGGGCTTCGTCTGTTGCACAACGACCAATTAGTGTGAATTGGATTACAAGTTTAAATACAAAATACACTTCACCGAACGATTACTGAGTATACTTCCAAGCAGATCAACATTTTAGTAGTTGATCGCTTTCCACATTTTTAGGAATATGTAACATTTCGGTAACTCCCAACGTTCTTTGGTTCATTAGCGTACCTCGTGTCCGAAATGTTGAAATATGGATTAGAACAATGTTTTAACGGGAGTAGCTTGATTTGATGCATATTGAAATAGCGACGACATTCACGCTTAAAAGTCATCATAGATTCGTTATCCTTGAGGAAACAGAGAGACGAGAAATTGCAGAGGTCCGAAGTCCACGATTCCATGTCTTTAACAGGAAATAATGCTAAGATGTCACAAACCTAACGCCCTCTATCGCGTATCATTCACTTTATCTGGACAGGAGTTCTAGCCATTTTAAAAATGTCCGTCCTTTCTACCTCACCCTGTATATATAATATATGCCAAAAAAATATTTAGCCTTCAATTGATGGCACAGAATGGTACTTTATTCTAAAAAAAATAGATCTATCCCCTTTGTCATAAATATTATTACATATCCTATGATCCACAATTTTTAAGTAAATATCTAAGTAATCAGTTTCATGAACAAATGTATTAGTTTGTTTTAATTTTAAATAAAGATAAAAGGTTTAAATTTACACACACACACACACACACACACATATATATATATATATATATATATATATATATATATATATATATATATGAAAGATACTAAAAGTTAATTATTAAAGTAAATAAAAAACGGGACTCAAGGTTGTATATTTATTCCGCTGAGAGAGAATGAGCATTACATTCTGATGAACGCAGCCCGGCTTCGACCACCAAGGCCGAAGCGAAAGACCATATGAAGATTACAGAAGAGCAACACAGGAACGGTAAGAAGAGATCAGCAGAAGAGAAGAGAGCGATTTTTCGCTGTGTATCAAGTTATAAAGTAGGGAATTTTCCATTAGAGATGTAATAGAACAGGTGGCAAAGGATGAAGGATTCTAGAAACTTCAGCTATTGACTGAGAATCTAGTATGGATTATTTCTTACAGATTCATGATCATGGGAAAGTGGATTAAAGAACTTTTCTGAGCGGGTGATCTAATAAATAAAATTATAATTTGGAATTGGATCAGGAAATAAAAATGAACTCTTTGCTTTTGAATTAGAGAGAGAGAATAGGACAAAATAGAAAATTCAACTATTATTAAAAGAAATTACTAAATTAAAGTAAAGTCATTACAAATTTACATTAAAATGAAGCAAATTACATTAAAATGAAGCAATTAATATTATTTGATGTACTCAATGAATTGGTTGTTCAATACCACTTACAAGAAAACAGCATGGTGAAACAACGTGATCGGGAACATACATTGAAAATAAATCAAAAATTTTAATAGGAAAAATATTGCTAAAAACTTTTAAACACACACTTTTAAGTAAACTCTTCAAAATATAGTTCATCTATTGTTAAACTAAAAGGTATTGTTCAGAATGTTCGCATTTTAGCACTATAAATTGCTGAATCCATTATACTGGCCAGTTCTCCGAAATATTAGAGATATCTTTCTTTTGTTATTACCGTGTTAAGATCGTGAACCATTATCGGAAAATTTTTTTCGAACACAAAAAATCTTAATTTTTATATAAATTCGTACTTAATAACACATTCTTCCCATTATTATATTGTGCCTTTAAATTTAGATATAGTTAGAAAATTCTTAATTTCTCCTCTAAACATGCTGAGTGGAAAAACCATTTAGCATTATTATATTGTAAAGAAATTATGGAATATATTTCCCTCCCTAGTAAATAAATTGATGCTGAAAGAAATGCAGCATTATAAATACGCGGCTATGTAAAATTGAAAATTATTTTACATATACAACTTATGAGAGAAGTTGGCTGTACTAAAATGGAAGTAAAAGTAGTCTTGAAATCTAATTTCAAGTCTTCTCTCATACGATAAAAAACTGAGGTCCGTATTCCAACTCCGGCTTGGAGGACCAAAACATGTTAATGCAGCGCAATTGCTGCCCTCAAAACCAATTAAAGTGGACTGTATAAAACACACGATTTCAAATAATAATAATCTTTATTTAGGGAACGACACTTTGGCGCCCCTTCCACTCCTACTCCAACGGTTACACACAAAACAACTTCCCCCTACATCGAAAGAAACAAAACATTTTTGAAGGAGCGGTTGCAGCGCCGCTTCACACTAATTTCTAGAGGTGTAAATACAACTCTTACATGTATTATTGTTAGAGCTGTCTTTTTTGTATGAAAAAGTTATCCGAATTTATGTTTCATTTATTAACATAATGCAAAGGCAGCCAGAACCACATTTACTGCAGCATCCTGGAGTAAAGGGTTTCAACTACATATACCATTATAAAAAAAACATTGCCATTGCATCAATGATATTCCTCCAACTAACTAAATTGTGAATAATTTGAAATCCATTTTTATTTAAAACCATAAAACTATTTCTAATTAAATGGACTTAACCTTAAATTCAGATATGTTATCTTAGAAACTAATAACAAAGGCAGAATTAAGACTTACTAAAAGTAGTAATATCACCACAGTAAATGGATTTCAAAGTTTATCCTCAAACTATGCTTATTATATGTGCGCATTCAAAAAAATGCAAGAGAGGTTGGGAGGTGCGCTAGTGAAGTACTCATGTTAGGAATGAGAAAGGGAAAGGACTAATTCGCTTTAGTTTGGTTTGGTTTTATTTATTATTAGCTGGCACCCCCTCTCCTAACTTCCACACCACTCTAATGGAAGAACTTTGGGCCTCGACAGATTTCTAGTACCAGCCCCGGCAACACGACGGGTCTTAAGTGGCACAAGATCGGACCCCGAACTAGACGAAACCCGCCGGCCTCAAGTCCATGACCATAAACACTAGGCTACCGCGGTTACTTGCTTTAGTATTATCCATCTCGAAGGTCTTTCTTTTTTCTAAAACGTTCATCAGTATGACGCTAAGAAATCGTTGACGTAACTTTTCTGATTTTATTTGCTTTCTTTAGAACAGGTAACCAAAAACAATGCAAAAGTTTGATAGTTGCTTGATTTCTGGGGTATAATGATGAATCCATACCTGAGAAATCGACAGTGATACGACATAAAATGACAACAATCACTCACCACGGAACTAATAAAATTTTGATTTGACAGCCATTTGTTTAATCTAAACTTATCTAAAGAATCACGAGCAATTTTATTTTGGAACTATGTTTACTTGTGAAAGCATATAATTCTTTAATATTGAACTATTCGCTATTTTTCTTAATTAATCCCAAAAACTTTTTAGTAAATTGAATTGCATAAAAGTACAAAGTTTTCTTGCCAACCGGGATGAAACGTGATTAGGTAAATTACATGAAGATAAGAAGTGCAGTGAATTCAAATAGAGATAATGATACAGAAGTGAAACAGAATTGAAGGAAAATAGAAGGAAGATGGAGGATAATGACATGTTAGTAGTTGTGTAGATTGAAGTAAATCACAGAAATTAATCTTTTGGATTGAAGTGGCTCCTAGTTAGATAATAATATGAGTTGAATCTGGGACAAACAAGAAGTGTGGAAATTGGAAATGAATGTTTTAGTGAACTAAGACTTTATTTTTAGAATACGTATAGGATTAACTGAGCTTAGAGGGATTCGAGAGAGAGAGAGAGGTCTTAAATATTCTATGCATATACCTAATAAACTATGTTGTCTTTCTCTTACGTATCTTCGATCAGAATCTTGAACTTATTTATTATTTAATTAGGCATACAAGAGCTATAGAGTTCAAAAATGAAGAAAATATGTCACAATGGGAACACCAGCTTGCACTTTCAATGCCATCTGCCTTCAAGCACAATTATTTTTTGAAATATTAACAATCTACAAAAGAAATTTAGTACACCCTTATGCTCTATCTCATGTAAAATTAGTATCGGACAGAAGTATTTCTAAAGCAGCATAAAGTCGTAATCACAGCATTTACTGGAACTTTTACATTTTCTCAGGCAATATTTCGGGTCAAACTTACTGTACCGGGGGAGAAACTCTAAATGTTTAAGTATCCATTTACAGTTCAAGCATAAAAGAACAATTATCTGAATATATTCAAAATTCGGAAGCGGATTGAAAATTTTAAGGAACACATTAACGGTGAGGTCTAAAAATAAACGTTTAAGGAATCTGTGCCTACGATAATCTCCGGATCGATTCCCGTTCAAGCAATAACCTCCTTTAAACTCCCTAGCATAATCGTTTCTCGTGTTATTAATGCTTGAGTAGAATGGAATTGTCACTAACTGAGAGTGCTAACGGAAGAAATTTCTAATGATTCCAGAATCCCATTATGAAGGCTAATAGGATTGTTTCAAGTCCTCTGAAAAGAATTTTAAAATGTTAATCGAGTCAATTACAAATTGTATGCTTAACACGGTTTAAAATTCTTCTTTTTTGCTTAAAGGAATTGAACTATATCTTACTCAAGTCAATAGTTGATTGATAAAAAGTACATGCAAAGTATAATATACTGAAAATTTTGAGGTTTAAAACGTTATTAATATTGTTCAGGGAAAATTAGCGAATGAATAAATAGAAAATCGTGATCAAAATGTCTTAGAAATGTTTGAATGCATTTCTCAGAAATTAATTCTATCTAGCAATATGGAAATTTAGAATATTTCAGGAAACTGTATTAGTTTAGAAGTAAATTGCGTTTGTGTTTTGCATTGTGTTGCATTGATGTAGTTAAATACGCAAATTTTATTTAACTTCTGTTCCAATTCTAATTTTAATCAGAGACATTTTTCGAATTCTCTGTCCATATTGAATCAATGACATGGGAGATCATGATTCAAAACCAAAAATAATTGGCGTATTTCTTTTATCAATACTTGTTTTTAGCATCCATTTTAATTTTTGCAATTTATTATTAAACATAGAACAAGTTGCACTAACATAGTAATTTAGTATGATGAATGTATTACTTATAAATCCGACGTAGAAAATTGTCCTGCCTTAGGTTTAAAGTAGCACTTAGCCCAAATAAATTGAAATTTTGATTTTTTTTTTCACAAAACATTAGCGCTATGAAAATATTGACGATAATTCGATTAATATCAGATTAAAGAATACCAAGGTTAATCGTGTAATAAAGTAACACATTTATCTATAGAATTATTTGAAAATAAACGACATTTTTTTTTAACAAAAGCCAAAAAAAAAATGCAAAACTTCTGCATCATTTATTACAATCCTAGATATCTGATTAATTGGAGTTAAAGTGGCTCTAAAGCTACATGTAGGCTGCTGGCAACAAACTGCGTAATTTTGAAACTTGATCAAATAACTATAACAATATTGGAGTTGCTATTTCCATCCCTTCCCGTGGGAGTACGTACAGTTTCAGTTCGGTTTGTCAGAAACTTATTCTCCATTAATTAATAGAGGCAAAACTCGATAAATCTGTTCCATTAATACATTGTTGGCCAAGAAGCCCGTGATTATGTTCATTGGGTAATGCTTACCCAGGTGTTATCACTGAATATTGTGAAAAAGGATTCAATTGTAATTTGGCATTATCTGCGCATTTTTAGAAGTCTATTTACATTTTGATAAAAATAATCAAAAGATATAATTTCCTTTTATATCTTTTCAAATACATGCAAAGGTACATGTACACATAATTCAACGTCATTATCTCGAACTTCGAAATTTCTCTATATCGAACATTTTCATAAAACCTGAAATGTCACTATAAAAATATTTCAGTATATCGAACAAAGTTTTCATATATTGAACAGTTTTCAAATTCGAGCATTTTTTACATGTGGACGAAAATTAATTTGTTACTATTTACCCAATAATTAGCAAATTTTGTAATCAGAATGATTCCAAATGACAACGAAAATAAATTAACAAAAAAAAAAAAAAAACATCAAGAAAACAAGCAATAGAAGCATTATAAACAGTACGACACGAATTGAGAATAATTCTTAACGTCCCCTGAAGAAATTTTTATAATTCTGATTAATACTGAAACACTATTTTTAAATAATTTCAGTAAAAGATTATACTTAAAAAGTATTAAGAACTGCTCTGTAGACATGAGTAAAAATTTCTTATCAATTTTTGTATTTGATTCTGTATTTTGTATGTTTTATATGAATTATATATATATATATATATATATATATATATATATATATATATATATATATATATATATATATACAGAGAGAGAGAGAGAGAGAGTATGACTAACAAATTTATAAGAAAAGTACATATTTGAACTATTTTCTTAAACAAATTTCTTTGAAAATTAAATGTTTTCAGTCTTCTTTATCACTCAATAGTAAACCAAACTAAAAAAATATATTCATTACGTATATCTGTATATTCAAAATTTCCAGATATTAGGTTACACACACACACATATGTATATATATATGTGTGTGTGTGTGTGTGTGTGCGTGTATAGTGTGTGATTATTGCATGACGAGGCTACAGAAATACACATGCGTCGAACGCGAGCGACCAACAGCTACTTACCCATAAGACTTCTCTTTCGAATGTAACAACCTCTCTAACAACTGTAAACTATTCTGTAAATTAAACAACCTCTCTAACTATTCTGTAAACAAATCCGTATATTCAAATCCGTTCAGATTTTTTTTTGTTTTGCCGGAAAAATGATTAGTGTAACAATAGAACAACAATCTGTAGTTAAATTTCACTTAAAAACGCTAATAAACCTTATAATTTTTGGAAAGAAGCATAGGGTAATGAATGTTTACTTCAAAAACGTATTTTTAAGTGGTTTAAGAGTCTTCAAGATGGCCGAGAAGATGTTGAAAATGATTATTACACTACCACGTCCAAAATTGATTACAATATAAGAAAATCGGTAATCTGGTTCGTTCTGATCGTCAGTTAAGTATTCGCGCAATTTCTGAGGCTGCAGGAATTGATAAAGAATCCGTAAGACAAGTTTTAATGACAATTTTAAAATGCAAAAAGTGAGTGTGAATGTGGAACATAAAATTATCCCCTTCGAACAACAAGAAGCTCGCAAAAATATTTGTACTGGCATTTTGAACACCATTGAAAATTACGTAACTTATTGGAAAGGATAATGACTTGTAACGAATAGTGGTATTTTCTTATGATCTTGAATCGAAGTACCAATCAGAGCACTAGAAGAGCCATCTTCACAGAGAGCCAAGAAAGTTCGAAGGATCAAATCAGAATTCAAAGCAATGATGATTGCATTTTTTTATTATCGTAGGATTGTGGGCCTTTACTGGGTTCTTGAAGATCATACTATTAGTCTACATTACTATTTTCATGTTCTTGCTGAAATCAGCGAAATAATATAGAAGAAACAACCCGGATAATGGAAGGACAAGTCATTCTTCATTGTCTATCAAGAGGTTTCTAGCCAAGTACAACATCCAGAAGTTAGACCATCCGCCTTATTTTCCAGATCTTGCACCATGTGACTTCTGTTTGTTTCCTAAGGTAAACTCTTCATTAAAATGAACAAGATTTGAAGCTTAAAAAGTAAAAGCGGTACGCACCCTGAAGGAGCAAACAGAATAAAACTTCTAATACTGTTTCGAACAATGGAAAATTCGCATGGAGCGTTGTAAGGATAGAGAAGTGGTGTATATTGAAGGTTTAGTTTATATATATGTATATATATACATATAATATTATATATATATACATACATATAATATTATATATATATATATATACATATAATATTATATATATATATATAATATTATAACAGGCAACCATTTACTGCCAAATCAAAATTCGAAAAGGGGTTATCGTCCTTTTCGCGTGATTGTTGAGTTGTCTTGGTCATTGAGGCTTGCATTCTTTATTGTACATCAAAAACAATTAAAGAATTATGAAATTTTCTGGGACTCTGCTTCAAAAAAGGTAAAGATGGTCTCATCGGCCAAAAAAATGGTAATGATTTATTACTTAGGTTGCAAATAATTTTATAATGTACTCATAGATATCTTATAATTTTTAGGATACAGTGAGTGATACTCCGCTTTAACTTACTTCCCAAATAAATACACACACACAGATATATATATATATATATATATATATATTCTATCTGTCTTGACTGGCAAATCCGTATGTTCGGAGCAGGAAGATAGAAGTCCTACTTATGTTCTTAAAGCAGACATCCCTTCCTAGAGCAGGAGAACTGCGCCAAGCACTCGATAATTCTACGCCAACAGTAACCAGGTATAACATCAATTGTGTAGCAGTTTGAATTCACGAAGCTTCAATGACACTAAAATGACTTTTTATACTGAAAACAATAGCTAAGGAAAATCTTCATTGCTTAATAATATGATGGATAATTGACCTATAGTTTGGTAAAAAAATATGTTTAGTGAACCTCCACCTTAATATATTTCATTTAACTCTGGAATTTTATGCATAAGAAATGTACACTTTTCTTCCAAAATGATTAGAATAAATTTTTAGTCACTCTTATATCGTGCAGAAGTAAAATTTATTCTCTCGAAGTCAGTGATATAAAATTTTCTGTAGAAAAGCATATGTATATTATTACTGACTGAATGGAAATTTTAGAAATAATTTTATTTCTAGTTCCTAAGTTAAAAAAATAATAATTTGCATCAGTCTATGTAAATATAGTAACAGTTTTATATTTTATGATTCGTTTTTGCAAATAAATTATGAATTTTTTTTTTTCATTTGCAATAAACGCACTTACCTTTTACAAATTAAAATTACGCTAAAATTTATGCACATTCGAAAATATCATCTCATACAATATTGAATGCTTAAAATTACTCCCTAAAATTTTCAATGGAAATATATAAGACCAAAAGAATTTACTTTTTTTCATACGAAAAGGCTTTACAACTACAGGCAATGGGATTCAATGCAATGAAGGAAAAGAAATGGGCCTAAAAATAATTTGAAATAACTACTACATCTTTCTCTGCAATTTTGGGAATGAATTATTTTACTGTTTTTTTAATTATTTTCCTTCGGTAAGTGGTAATAGTATCTTATTTACAGACTTGACGGCGATTCTTCAAAGAAAAATGTAAAAGTTTGAAATTATATCATAATTAATTTGCGATACAATAATCAATTATAATTAACCATTTCTTATTTCCTTTCTAAATGGGAATCAATATCTGATAATAGTCTAATTCAGTTCCTCAAAAACAACTGAAACCATTGAATAACATTTCGATGTTCTTTTCCAGCGTATTGTTTTAAAACTTTCTTTGTGAATGAATAATAGTTTCCATAACAATACAAAGGAATAATCTCTTTTATCGGATAAATTAAAATTATCTTTCAAACAAATGTTTTAATTGAGAAACATTCATTTGCTTAGAAATCGTAATATTACATGCAAACCTTTCAAAAACTCTTTAAGCAATTTTGGAAATGAACTAACCCCCATAACAGAACTATTGTAAGAGAGTAAAATAACTTGTTTCTTTGTTAATAAGTTTGAAGCCTTCCACATGTAAATTAAAGATAAAGAAATGTTTCGCTTCCCATAATATAACTGGTAAGAATAAGCTTTTCACTACATTTGATTTATATAGGGTATAATAAGTTACCTCCTTACATTGTTTATAAGTTCGTATCATAAAAGAATTTATTAGACAACAATTACAAATCGATTCTAATTATTTGTCTCGGTGGCTTACGTAGATTTAAGAATCGAACATCATCCTTTAAGTATCCATCAGGTATAACAATATTCAGTTTTGCTAAAGAGTCAAATTTATATACTCTCTAATTGTTAATGGTCACGCAAAAAAGGTATTTCCTTTTCTCATAGCATTATTTCCTATTATCAGTCGATGCGTTGAAAGTAGGTTATAGTTCTCATAATAACATTTAGTATATTTGGTGAAATTTCTGTTTTTCAGTTTCAGTACTAATGAAAGTTTTTTAATTGCATTGAAACGTGCGTTTTAAGTTAGGTAGAAATAAATAACGATAAGTTTCCATTATGTATATATATGAGTGTGTGTGTGTATGATTTTAGAGCATTTATTTTAATTAATTTTTTTTTTTTTTTTTGAGTTTATAATGTTTTTTGATTAAATTTATTCATTGAATTATCATTCACTTTTCAGTTTCCGATTTTTATCTTATTATTTTGCCGATATTTATCTTTATGCTTAACAAGTTTAATTTTGTGTGTAATAATAGGAGATTAGTCTTTGTGTTATATAAAAATGCTTTTAATTATGTTCTCCAAAAAACATTTATTTCAGTAATTTTTTTGTTCAGCTCACGTTTTAAGCCTTTATCGCTCGATAATATTTTAAAATGATTATTATTTCCCACTTTCATTTAAGCCTCCATTGGGAAACGAAAATCGTTCGTCCATATTTCGAGCCAATAACTACGAATGGCTCAACTTTGTTCCATTTGTTAACAAAAAAAGTAAGAAATGAAAGGTTATCTTACCGAAATGCTTGTTTAATATGAAAAAAAAAAAAAAAACTAATACTTAATAAAATAATATGTTTATTTTAATTACTGCGAATAAAATTATTTGCCCATAGCTGGAATTAGGCGAAGAATTAAAACAAACCCAAGAATAATTTTAATAAATTTTAAATTGCAGAAAAGACATATTCTAGAGTTAAAATGAGAGAGAATCAAAACATATGAATTAAAAATAATTGATATTCTCAATAAGATAGTTAATTTAATGATTGGATTTCTAATATAAATTAAAAATTATAAAATCACGTCTTAACGATGAAAATTTTATTGCAGATTTTAAGTTATGTAATCCTATTCGTTTTCGCAACACACACAAAAATGATGTAATGGGAAAGAGGATGTAAGTAACATTAAGAATTGAAAGATGCTCAGGAAAAAATATCATTAGAGAATAAATTTACAACCGATATATGAAGTTAGTATGAAGTATGAAGTTTCAACCGATATATGAAATATGATTGCTTCCTCCGGAATAGCTGGAACAGCGGTAGCCTAGTGGTCAAGGTCGTGGACTAGCGGCCGGCGGTTTTCGTTCAGTCGCGGGTTAGATCATTGGCCGCCAAAGACCCGCAGTGTAGCCGGGGCTCCCGTTGGGGAGGCCCAAAATCCTCCCTTTGGCGTGGTGTGGATGTTAGGAGAGGGGGTGCCAGCTCAGGTGTCGTCCTCGTCACTTGACCTTGGTTCACAATTACGAGGTCCGTCGCCAATAGCCCTCATGTTGCTTCTAGTGCGACGTTAACAAAAACTAAACTAAACTAAACCTCTGGAATAGCTAGCTGTGTATGGGAATCCTCATTCATATGCTTGTGTAATCCATTGTTCTCGTCGACGGTTATACGAGTGCCACGATTTTTTCAATTTTGAATAAAATATTATTTAAACATTTTTATAATTATAATAATTAATTAGGTAATAATATAAGCTTATTTGTTTGAAAAAAATTAATTTGCTTATAAGTGTATGTAAGTATGTCATGTTAAGGTTTTCAGGAATTGTGGAATACCAAATCTAAGATTCCTTATTTTTTGATACATATCATTTCAAATTATTAATAGAGCTTAAATTTTTTTCGTGCCTAGTAATTTTATTTTAAACGTTCTATAGAACTATAAAAATAAATTTTTTTTGGTCAAAAAAAGGGTTTTTTTCTCCTTTCAGTGGATATGTGAGATATACATTTAGTATATTTACATGATATTTACATTTAGGTACCGTTTCAAAGAAAAGTCTAATACAATATATGATTCCAAAATTTTTAAGCTTCCTTAAACGGTACTTATGTATATAGTGAATCAAAAATTATTTTTTATCTTTATAATACCTATTTTTAGAAATATTTTTATAAGTAAAAAAAGAATTTAAAGTTCCAAAATTACCAAGTTCTTCAGTTTTTTCATGGAAATATATAGTAATATCATTAAAACGGTTGGTTCACTATACCTTGTGCATGGTTTTACATATGTGTACTAAAATATTTTGTATATTTATGGAATATTAATTTTAAAACATACCTAAATGCAAATGTATCTGAAAAATCATGTCCATATTAAACTCAAAGGGAAAGAATGGCTTTTTTGACTTATACTTTTATAGTTCGATAAAACGAATTAAAATACTTTCATTAAACCCACAAAAATTTCAAGTTCTGCAATAATATTTAAAACATGAATACCACAAAATGAATCACCCCGCATGTTCTGGTAATCTTATTTAGGCTTACCAAACGACCTGGTGAATCCGGAATTGCCTCTGTTTGAAGGTATGGTCCCTACGTTCCGAGCAGTTTGTCGTTTTGTCCCGGATATTTGTAAAAAATAAGAATATGTCAAATATACATACATAACATATATTAAAGATATTTTTTATTTCCCGTTGAAATTCTACGTTTTCATTAAATAATTAAGTTTGAGACACCTTTAAGACATGTAGTGTTATGTCATTCAAACCTCAAAACGAAAATTATTTTCGTTGGCCCAATCTAAAATTACTCTCAACAGCTTTTTTTTTCTCTCCACAAATCTCAATCCTGAACTAATTATAGCAGTATCCATCCGACAACGTTCGGAACCATAATTTTGAAAAAACGTATAAATGAATAATATTTTTTCGATATTTAGTATCATCTGAATTAGAATGTACATAAAAAAGCATTTCAAAAGCTTTATTACAATAAAAAAAAATTTTAATGCAATTTTTTAGCATAAAATAAGAAAAAAAATAGCACATTTTCAAAATATTCTCTTTTCATGAAAAATCTTTCTATAACATTGTTATTCAGCATACGTATTGATATGACACCTGTACAGAACCTAAACCAGGATTTTTTAATAATTCACATTATTTGCAGAGTTATTATGAGTCGAAATAACAACACGCTTTTTATTTTTTAAGAAAAAATTCCTCCACTCTTATGCATTGAAATATGATTAAATGTATTGAAAAATACGCTTACATACCATACATTACAAAAGTTCTAGTTCAGGATCTTAAGAATAATATGAAAAACATTTTCTACCAAATTTTATGAATACATAGAAAAAAATCTTTGAGTTTTTTTCGAACCTTTCAAAAATTGTAAACATACTGAAAATTGTATTCTTCAGAAAATAGATTTAAAGTTAAAACTTGTTCAGAAAACAAAGGAAATGTCTGATATTAAAATACTTATAACTTGATTTCTAAGTACCGTAGCTACAAATGGAAGGTAGCTTTAGAAAGAGAATATTTAAAATATTTTAATGGATGAATAAAAAAAATTCGGTATTTTCTCCGAAATTCGAGTTTTTAATGTAGTCAAATACCTTACAAGCCCTTTGTTTTCCAGCTAACAAAATGAAATAAAACTATAAAACTAATATTATCTTGTATTGATGAATCCTTTAAAGATTATTAGCTGTTTGTGTATTGGTCTTTTGCCGCCTATTTCCTGAGTTTTCAATACACCGCAGCGTAATAACTTGTAAAGGAGAAAATAAAGATTTTATTTTTACAGACCAAACAACAACTCTTGGAACATCAATTTGGTAAAATACAATATTCACTTAGGTAATTATAAAACAAATGATACATTTTAACTAAGTATATTTTACCTTAATGTTTCATTTCTCTAAACTTTTCGCAGAGATATAATTCATGAGTTTTGTTTTTTCAAGCTAAACACAATTTCGATGGCTTATTCCCCTTTTTTTATAAGAAAATTTTTTCGCTCAAAATGAGGCTTTGATACATTGGCATCATTACTACTGAAGATTTGAAATCTTTAGAATAAAAAATTCTGAAGTATCATCAAATTTGGAAACCTCACTACACGAGAAGTCTTTAGCAGCACCAGGCCTTGAATACTAGATTCGACTGAAACAATTCAAACCATGAGCTCGCAACCATGTCCACTCGGTTACCACAGTCACCAATCACAATAAAATTAATTACTTATAAGCATATCTAATAATTAAAATTTCACACTAAATTTTGTATTTTAATTAGGATCTTACTTTTATCATATTGATCCCTTTTTTTCTTTCGGCATGTTGTGAATTTATATTTGCCTTCATACAAATATATTAATATGCAGCAGCCTACTTTCATCCCGTTCGAAGAATTTCGAACTTATTTTGATCCCTTTCGTAATGCCATGGACTCAGAACGTGGGTTGAAATATCGGGCAGTGATTTCGGTGTATTGTGAATTTGAATGTAAATTACACAAAAAGTTTTGGCAGATTTAGAATTTTGCATTTTTAATCGGATTCAAATCGTCATGTTTAGTTGAAATTGAAATATTTATGCAAGATTGTATAAACATTCCCAGAATGCGAAACCATCTTAAGTACCGTCCTCATGGCTTCATTTTTTCCGATGTTACTAAATCCGTTATAAATAAACATAGAATAATATTTGTTCGTTATTATTTAAAAAACGAATTTGTTTTCTTCATAGCAGTTATACAACTAAACATGATGTCGTGGAGAATACACTGTACATGAACGAAAATTGAAAAAAAAAAAAAAATCTAAATGCTTGAAACCTCCTAAAGAATTCAAGACTTTTTGTTAATGAATGAAACTAATGAAGAATTTTAAATGAGTTATTTTTTCTTTTGAATAATTCACTTCTTTTTTAGAATTTTATAAACTAATTGATTTCGTTTTGGATCCCAACTAATATTTTCATACATTGTAGCGAATTTTTTTATTTCTTTACCAGAATTAAAAATATCTTTGCTAAAACTCTCATCACTTGTTCTTAGAACTTTCAACCTACTATCAAATGGTCATTTGGATAATTAATGGACAGTAAAAAATATTTCTTCTGAATTTATGGAACAAATAAAAACGCGAGAGAGAAACGTTTTTGAAAATTGCCTAGAGAAATGAATAGGAAAGTCACGAAAAATTAAAACACCAAATGAATGCATTAGACATAAATACACGAGATGATGATAGCACGTGTCGCGTTTTCTTACTGCTAATTTTTAATCAAAGAATATTTACCTAATTAACTATTTGTCACAAAAATATCTGTTTTGTAGAAAATAGTTTATATAAATGTCCCGCAAGTATTGCCTAACGATTTCCTAAATTTATGGCAATAATTTATTTTATCCACTATTTTTAGTCATTTTGCTCAGAATTAAAACAGTAGATAAAATTAAAAATGATCACGTGAATGAAATGTAAAAAAATCCATTTATGAATCTAATGTAACTTTTTAAATCATTTAAATTTTGTTAAAATAACTTCTCACAACTATTTAGGACAGTATTCAACTGAAGAAACAATTTATTTAATGTTAATGGATTATTTAGAAAGCCAAATTTCAATTAAAGTGCATTTTTCATTATAATTTAAGCCAAGGTTGAACAAATAACCAATTGTATTCAGTGAATTCATACACAAAAGGATTTCTAAATAAATATTTCTAATTCATGTTTTCTTACTTGTAATAATTGTTGAAGCTTTATTTCAAACAATTTATTGTCCAATAGATAGTTTATTTAAGTGGTCTTCGGACTTTTAAACTTCAAAATTTTTGATTTCTTGAAGAAATGCTATGTTAGAGCCCATCTTTTTTAAGCATTTGTGTGTCGAAACGATGCAATCAAAACATTCAAAATTATCGACAAAAAAAGAATCTTTTTTTATCCTCTTTTTATGTTATTTTTTCATATTTAACTTCTTTTTTCTTCAAACTAATAATTTCGGCTGCACACGATTTTCAGAAACTATTTATCAGTTTAATTTGAAATGTCATTCATGTATTCAAAATAAATTACATTATGACTTATACATCAATTTTAACAGATAAAATTACTAACAGAAAATTTTTTAATCAAATTTAATTTGTTATTTTCTTAAAATTTTATTGTTTTCTTAGTAACTGTTTTAAAACATTTTCCTCTAATTTTTTGAAAAAGTTTGTAAAACTTCAAACTTGAATTTTTTTTTTACTATTCATCATGACTTTTGTAAAATTTGATCAATGCCTACCTCTGAATTCAAGCACAGTAAAATATTGATTTTCGTAATTTTGAAAAAAAAAAATTGTTCTTTTAATAATATTTGCTTAATTTTTAAAAATTTTGGAAAAGAAAAGTATGAGAAATAACGTAAATATATATCAATATTTCGTGGTAAAAGTATTACATTTCTGCTTCATTTAATTGGTAAGTTACAATGGTTTGAAAAAATAATATTTTTTCGTATACATGGATGATTGTTAAGTATCCTTAAATTCTTTAAGAAATACAATATATCCTTATGTTTTTACACAAAATCAAATCACAAATGTCTGCGTCTTCCATTAGCTCAGTCATCAAAGAGCTATACATACATACATATATATATATATATATATATATATATATATATATATATGTATGTATAGATTTTTCCAGGGAAAGAGGGAGAGTTACCGATGCATATGTTACCTAATAATTCGATATAAAAACCAACGTTTTTAAAAATAACGTTTTTATATGGTAGCAAAGTATATTAAAGAAAATTATTGAAATATTAGTTAAAACTGTTAGTTATTTTTAACTTTAAAATTTACTTAAAAAGATACATTTGTGAGCATATTAAGAAATTCATAATACTCATAAAATCAAAACATGCATTTGAAAGTTTGTAAGTCATTTTATTAAAAAAAATGGGAACCAGAATTCAGAAAAGGTTTACCCTTGGCGACAAGAATTATTTGGCAGTATTTTGCCAAATGTGGCTACCCTGTTCAGTTTCACTGATTTAACGCTCAGCCAAAAAAAAAAAAAAAAAAAAAAAAACCCCCAAGTTTGGTGCCAATTTTTGAAATCGCGCCAAGTGTTTGGGCTAAACTGCATTATTAAAGAAAATATGAGTTAAAACTTGTCGCAAACGTCTAAATATTGCATTGTTAGGCGAGTACGAACGATTCTCAAAATTTCAAAGCTCTAGCTTGATGGGAAGTTGGTTAAATTAACGATCGAAAATTTGATGACACACACACACACACACACCAAGAGAAATTCAGAAAAACGTTTTAAAAAAGAGGGAAATGTATTGTTATTAAAAATGAAAAAATTCAAATTGTGAAATAAATACATGTTTCATATCCGAAAAAAATAAATTGCTATATCATTTTATTTATACCATTTCATAAAATCTTATTTACTATTTTTTTAAATTTACGCAACCAAAATATATACAAAGAGACAATGAAATAAGATATTTAAGAAATTAATTAAAAATTGTTGTTTACAAAATAATTTAAGTTGCAAAAGTACGATAATAATACATAACATGATACAGTTTTAATTAATTTTTTTCATTTTCGAAGACTAACATGTATGCTTTTAAGAACTAAAAAAAAAATACGTTACACATTACTGCCTCACTAATTTTCCTACATAGCAATTACTATTAATTAATTTTTACACTAGCTGCGCATAAAGATAATTAACTATTTTCAGCCTATCTAATTTTCCTCCATAAACAAACATAAAATGGAAAAAAAAATGATTTGATGTAGGTCGTTATTAACGGATTTTGAGTGTTGTTGTTTTGATGTATATAGTTATTTTTTTGTGTGTTTTGAAATTTCCTGTAATTTAAGTAATGCATTAATTTGCGTTTTTGGCATATTTACGTTTGATTTACGCTTTAACTTCACGCTTAGGTGCCTATTCCTTCTGAAGTAGGGAGGGGGAATTTAAAGTTTTAATTATGGCAGTTCAAACTAATATTTTACAAAACCTTTTTTAAGCGAATTTTTTTCGTGAAATTGTAATTATCTCGATAAAAAAGTATCAGTAATTTTCTAAGTAAATAAAATCTCCATAGTCTATATCAAGATATTTGTGAAACAATATTCTGTGAGTTAAAATTACCGAATACTTATTTTCTTTGTAATAGTTTTTCAATATCTAAAAACCTGCCCTTGAAAGCAATTGAAATATTTGGATTGATATTTATAGATCATTTCTTCGTAATAGTTCGAAATCGTTCTTTGCGTGGAAAACTTCCGTAATAATATTGAGTAATAGTTTTCAAAATGGAGGAAAAAAATTACTGAAATTAAAATTATCTTTGAAATATACTAATCCACTCGTTGGTTGGTTTTATTGGAGCAAGGGCTATATTTGGTTCCATCAGACGCCAAATTCTGGTTAATTCACCGTTTCACTAAAATCCAAGTGTATCGTATAAATAACTACTACAGAATTACAGAATGATTACAAATAATTGTCAGAATTTAAAATGATGTAATTGAAAAAGGGTTGATTGCATTCAGGAATATCTTGCACCTTTTGACGTGAAAAAATTGTGACGATCCTCCCTCGTTGAAGAGAAAGGGGATGTTGATGTAATGGAGGTAGAGGGAAAATGTAATCACTAGAGAAATATTAGTTGGGACGAGCTCCGAGAATAACCAATGATGTGTGAATAAATTGTTTTGTTATTTAGGACAAATTTTGTCTTCGTTAAGCCTAGTAAGAAAAAAAGACATCACACTCTTCAGGAAGGAATAAAATAATAAGAATAAGGAAGTCTAACAATTATAAGAAGAAGATTTCATAATTTTATTTCTTTACATTTAATTTTTGCAAGGGCAACAAGTCGAGCGTGAACTTTTTTCCACGTTCATAGTAACTGAAATGATCAGGCTTATTTTCTGCGTTTCATTTCTCAAAATGGCAATAAATCACAGGAAAGCATTTTGTGTGCTAGAATACAGGAAATCTCAATCACTTGTCTTAGTACAGAGAGCATTTAGAAGAAAATGCGGATCTCAAACACCAGGCTTTCAGAGCTTTCTTCACGGATTTCGCCAATTCAGCACTGTTTGTGTCAAAGAACGAGTCCTGATAGATAATTCACACAATGTAGCGGATAGAATTTGAGATTATTTTGCACTCCCCCCTTCAGAAATCGAATATTTTTAGTTAGTTGTGAACCGGGTATTGTACAATCAACTATATATTTGGAATATTTTGCGTCAGTGATTATGTCCGTAACCTCACTGCATTCAGTACCAACATCGAAAGACTTCCTTGACCTTGAGACATTGTTCTTTTTCAGTTTTGTATTATTTTTTTTATATATAATACATTTTAACCCAGAGAGTACATTATAATCATCCATAATTTAGATGTTAGGTGAAGGAGCAGAGGAATAAAAAACGCGTGATCATTGAAATCCATTTATTTATCAAAATTCTAAATATTCATTTATAACAATCAGATAATTTCATTTTGGATAATGAGGTTATGAGACATAACCATAATAGGAAATTCTATTACATGGTATTTTATATGAATTTCAAATATAAACAAGAGTTTTGTATAAAACTAATAAAGAAAAAAAAAGGACTTTTTATATTTTTCATTCCTTTAGAATCAATAAACGTTATGCATTTACATCCATCGATTAATGGAATAATTTAATTTCAATTTCTCTTCTTATATTTACAAAGGTTAAAAAAATTTTCATGTATATATATCAATCATCAAAATTAAATAATTAACAGAATTATTTACCCTAACAAATCAGGCACGCAAAGCAAAGTTTATTTCAAAGTTCACCATTTCATCATTTGATGTTATAGTCATTGTATTGCTACGGATGGATGCATAGCGTTGAGGATGAATGACACACAAATATGGTGAACAATCTTTATTTATATACTTCAAGTTACAATCCGAAATTATATCCGTGTTTCAGTATAATTTACTTGTATGTTTCCTCCAATGTGATATTTCCACTATTATTTTTGTGTACTGATTTTGTTGAGAGTGAATAATTTTATAACTTTGAAATTTTTACGCTATTTTTTTTTCGAAATGTATTAAATAATGGAAAAGTAAAAAAAAAAATTCTTTTGATTGTTTGATTATTCCTGTATTTTCCTTAAGAACGGAACTACATACAGGAATAAACAAACAATCAAAAAAAATAATAATAACTGAAGAAATCTTACATTCTGTATTGCTAAGAGAATCTAGTTAATTCAGTTTGCCTCACAATCTTTTTAGAATAATCTTCGTGATTAATTTTATGAATTTAATATTCAAGTTTAATTGTGGAAAACATATTCTTCAGTTATTTAGTTTGTATTACTCTATATTTTACTATGATATTAGGAACAAAATAAACATTACCTTAAGATATTAAAGAAGGAAGGAGTGACAAATTTCAAAAATAGGATATAGTTCTAATTAAAATGCTAAAATAATTGTACATGATGTGGACATGATTATTACATATCTTATTATTATTCATTGCATTCCTATTCATCCAATGGAAGAAATAATCCGAAATGAAATCATAACATCATCAAAAAATATGTAAGTATTCTTCCTGTTTATAAACTAAGATATATACACATACATACATATATGTATATGTATGTATGTATGTATATATATATATATGTGTGTGTGTGTGTGTGTATATATCTATATGTGTGTATGTGTGTGTATATATATATATATATGTGTGTGTGTATATATAATTTAAAAATATTCACAAAAGGTTATTGGTTCTCAATAATAAACTTGTACGATAGTTGATGGTTGTTTGCTGTCAATATCGACCGAATTTGGAAGTAAAAACCTTTTTCTTTGGTTTAAACATTGTTTTCTCACTTTCCACATTTTTGAAAATCATCAAAAAAGGCTGAAAATGAAAGGAAACAGGTATTAACATGAAGGTGAGTTATAGAAAAGAATAGAAAGACGATAGTAAAAATTTTTAATCAAGCATTTCGGAAAAAATTTCTTACCATCAAAACATGGCGTTTCAGATGGAAACACATCAATAAAATCTCCATAAATAAAGAAAATAATGAATATTTCTTACACTCAATTCCAGAATCTAAAAAAGGTGGAATCAGTGTTGTATTAAGTAATTATTTATGACTTATAACAAAAAAAGATTGATTTTTAATTTTTGGTGGTGATATGTATTGACCCATACTTAAAAGTATGTATGCACACCAAAAAATCCATATTTGATAACATTTTTATTTTTTAAAAAATTAAATACTGTTTACTAAAATTTGTAACGTTTTATTGTAAGATCAAATGAAATTATCGTTCCTCATTGCTGTATCTTTATAATACTTGAAATTTAAATGAAAAATAATAAATATGTTCATCCTGTTGACACCTTATGCATATTCGAAATTCTTAAAAGAACAAACTTTCCAAAAGAAAAGCGGAATAAACTTATCTTTATGTTTTATTTAAATTTAAAAAGAGCAGAAGGAAAGCACATATTTGCCGGTCTACTAGCTAAAAATAAGTATTAATAAAATAAATGTCGAATTTTTAACCCAAATCAAGAAAATGGGGTGCAACAGGACGCAGTCGAAACTTTCTGGTAACGACTGTTAGTTGAAGTATCTGTTGAAAAAGAATAAAAATAGCTTTCTACCTAAAAGATAATCTAATCGAAAAATACTGGATTTCTTTCTCTTCTTAAATGGAACATTCACAGACAGCGAACGAATTGAATTTATTTTAAGATATTTCACATGCTACTTGTAGTTGGAATAGTGTGTTGAAACCGTTAATTAGTTTATTTTATAATGAAAAAGATTAACATTGGCAGAATATTAGGTTATTTTTAAAGAATTTTAAGCTTTCGTGCCTTTTTAAATTCAATCCTAATTCAGGTGTAGTGAAAAATTCAATTCCAAAAATATTCGCCAATAATAAAAATGTGTGTGAAAAGTTTACTTTAAAGCCATTTGTACATTTGAGCAGACTTATTGAGTATATTCAATATTTATTTGAAAATGTTTTATTATATATATTATTTTGTATCCCAGTATTTATCTATATATTTTTCTTTCATTGTTGTTGATAAACTACTTTAAGTGGTATAAAAATAATTAAATGGTATATTGAATGATAAAAAGGTAAGTAATGAGTTTCAACCAAATGAATGTAATCATACTTTTGCGAATAGAATATACATAAAAACTACCTAAAAACCAATTGATCTTAGCGATTAAAAAATTAGTGTTAAATGTTATGGCAAAATCTCTAGCAACTAATTATTTTCTTTCTTGAAAACACGATAATGTACTCAAAAAATGTTTTTATCACAATTAAACTTACAGCTATTACAAGGCAGAAAAATAATTGAAATCCCTATACAAGTAATTTGCGAATTTGAATTAGAGAAATAAACCTTATTTCATATGATAATATAAGAATGCAGGATATTGTTGACTTTTCCGCTTTCTCCGATACATTTTGTATTTATTTTCATTATATTTATAATGTGTTTAATGAATTATTTAAAAGTTTCAATGTATTTCAAACATTGTAGACCCAAAATTAAAAATTGCTGTTTAATATAATCTTCCTCCTAATGAAACTCAGCCCTTTTAATGTTTCAGAAAAAATTTTATCTTTTAATTCGATACAACAAATCTTTCTGAATCTCTTAAGAGAAACAACGCAAAGATATTCTCAAAAGAGAATGGAAGTTATTAAGAAAATAAAGTGAGCGGAAATTTTGATTTAAACAATATTTACATTTTGGTGCAGGGTGACAGCTGTCATTTCCCATGCAACAGCTGTTTTTCTCTGATGTTATATTTTGATTTTTATATCTATCAAATGCTTGAATGCAAGATCTTCAAATATTATTCTAATTCCAAATATTAACTATAGTTTCTTCTACATTTTATCTTAAACTTTAAATTACGCTTGCTTTGTTTTGATACATTAGATTGTAAATCTGAGTGCCCATTTTCAGCATTTATTACTCTGAAAAAAAGTTTTAATTAAATATTTTAAGCTGAAGTAAATATTTTACTTTCAAAATTTGAAAGATTAATTACTCTGATTCTGTCAAACACACGCAAACGTCCCAAAAATGCAAGTTTACTAGCATTATACACAGCAAATCTGAACAAATAATGTTTCAGATTTTCGATGCGGACTCATCATTTCTTGAAAGTGATTGTAGTTTACACGATTATCGAGTGTTAGATAAAAATATAAGGTTTACGTACATTCAGAATTGTGCTTCTTGAAAAGAGTATGGTTGAGATGTTAAACTGACGGAGAAATGCTTTAAAAATTTGTCAGGTAAGTTTTCTATTGAATGTAAAAAAACTGCTGCGAGTTATGTGTTCTTTTAGAAATTAAAATGGTCAGGATAAAAGAAAAAAAAACATTCTTGAAATAAAAAGATGTTTTTTGTATGCGACGGACTGAACCATTCTCTCTTGAATTTTCTTCCGCCAGTTACTAAAAAAGTCTTATGATAATGATCTGAACATGCTTTACGAATGTGCACCCAAAAATTATAAAAATATCCATGCAAAGTACTGCTTTGGAAGAGGTGACCCTCACAAATTCGTCAGATATTGTTATAAGTGGAGAAGAGGCAAAGAAAACTAGTGATAATTTTTCTAATGTTCATGCATGAGCAGTTTCAGGGCAGTTACAGCTCTAGGAAGGTGGTTGATGACGAAGTGTCATCTTTTTACTGTAAGGGATGGAAGTGATGAAAATTGTTGCCTTCAAATAAACAATTGAAAACAGCATAAAAAAAGAGTGTTCGAAAATTCTCAGCATTCATGACATGATGGAAACTGTGGGAATGGTACGAATACTATAACTTAGCTATCGGAAAGTAATCATTTTGTGAGATATGTTTCTTTTATTAATGATGGGGATTCTAAGACGGTTTCATTTCTTGGTGAATTTTAGTCATATAGATAAGGCACTCTAGTTGCAAAACTAGAATAAGTCGGACACGTCTAAAAAGAATTGGAATTCGTTTGCAAAAATTGAAGCAAACAAACACCAAACTCAGAGATGGGAAGTTAATTGGTGAGAAGGGCATACTGACCAACAAAATAATGGACTTGATTAAACATGTTATGGCGTTACATTCAGGGAAAATAAAGCTTGCCTTATAAGTATGCGGAAAACTGTTTGGGTTACGTTTTTCATGTACTATTTCCATTAAAGTAACAAAAACATATTTTACAGTTCTTATTCTGAGGGTCCTAATTAATGGTGTAAGCACCAAAAGATATTATTGTAATTTTATGTGGGTATCTTTATAGATATAAGATTAAATCTCCAGTAACAATAACGTATTTCATTAACTCAATATTTAATTATATATAAAAATGTAAATTTCTCCATAAGTATCAATGGGTAAAATAAGATAACAATAAGGAACACATAAATTCATTAATCTAGGAGTTATGCTCGAAATATCTAGGCCGTGGAAGAAAGATTGTTGAAATATCTAGAAGAGAAACCATTGTCCTTTTTTAAATAATGCCAATGCAAACGGACTAAAAATAATGCTATAATTTAGTTTGATTGTTGGTGATCATGTCCAAAATTTGGAACTGTCTACAAAAACTTCACATTGCAGTAAATATACAATGTGTTATTTCGAGTATAAAATTTGCATGCAATGCTATAATGAATTCTATAATTGGCACCAACGTCCTCAGTACGTCTTTTTTTAAAATTATTTTCAAAATTGTACAAATAAATTCGACAAAATTTTCACAGTAGATTCTGATTATGTCCGTGTTCAAATTGATGAACTAGTTTGGATTTTAAAGAAGTTTTTTAAAATTACAAATATGTTATGACCAATTATATTTTAAACATAAAAATTTAACTTTAAACTTTTATATTGTTTTAAAAGTTAATTTATATTAAACTTTTAGTTCATTAAATCATTTTTCGTGATTCTGACGAACACTTATTTTCCTACGGCGATTCAAATACTGGTAATTCCTTTTAAAAAGCTCTGAGGGCAATACACATCACTTGCAAAAGGAGAATCAAAATTCCTAATTACAAAAAATCAACAAATACAATTAAGAATTTCTTTTTTAATTCCAAAGTTGTTCATTGTTTATTTTTTAAATAATACAACATATGTTTGTTACTATAAGTAATCTAATAAAGAATAAAAGTTATCCAATAGTTGTGTAGAATTTAAATGAATTTAAACTTTTACTTGAAATGAAACTCTGTGAATCTTACTTACGTATCTCAATATTAATCTACATCAAGCTTTGTAAATCCCTTTATGCTTATAAACTGCAATCATTTATCTCTAATCTATAAGAGAAAGCTACACTTATCCATCCATAAACTAAAGAGGCCTCCTTCACAAATACATAAGGAATTTCTGTAAGATTAATTTATGAAATATATAGAGGAAATCCTATTGCAAGGTATACTTATCTCCAACTATTTTTATTTCTGTTATTGCCATGAATATAATTTAAATGAAACGAATAACAATCAATATAATTTTACTGGAATGATATTACCGCCACAAAAGGTATATAAATTAGTTTTTCTTATATAGAAATCAAAGCCAATGCTTAGTTGTGGTTGAAAACAGATAAAAACATTTTATTGAAGAATCAAAATTGAACAAAATTGTGTTGTAATGAAATCTACACATAAAAATGAAGATGTTTTTCCCATCGAGTAAAATAATGATTGTTTTTTTAAAATTCACAATAATCTTTTTTGTTATTTTTGTTATTAATTTCAAACTCCTTAGGTAAGGAAAATTCGCGGAGATTTTTCAAAAGAAATGTAATTCTAATCGAACTCTTTTTTGCGTGACCTGGCAGAATTCTCACGATATTCCAGCTAGGCGGTTTCATTTAAACCATTCGTTTTTTCTAATACGAGGGTGGCTCAAAGAGTACTTGTATTTAAAGGCAGATAGCATCACTAAGGTAAATTGTTGTTATCATAGGGGGATACCATCTGTTGAACGTAGCCGAAACAAATTCGACATCGATTCATATGTTAGTTTTGATAAGTTAGTCGTTTCATCAAGTCAGAATTTGATTGCTGCCAAGTTGAGTTGCTAACGTTGGTGAAACCTGGATTCATCAATATGCATTGAAAATCAAGACTGAAGGAGATTTAGACAGATGTCTAGAAAGTTATGATACTTTCTAAAAATAAACCATTTTCGATGTTACGATTACTATTTCAAGGACTTTCTAAGGACTTATTTAACGACCCTCGTTCCGAATTTAATCCAGAAAGTGCTGTTTTCCTTTTCTGCATATCCCATAATATTGTCGTGCAAAATGTAATTCACATAAAGAGTACGAAACTTAATCTTAATTTGAGACTTTAATTTATCAAAGGAATTTAGCGACAGGAATTTGATAGAAATTATAAAAAGTATGTTTTTACTTTAAATTGGCATAAATTTAATTATAAATAAAAATAATAGGACGCAATGAGGAAGAACAGGAAGATGATAACATATCTCGATTTTATTTTTGAGGTTGATGTTGATTTCTGCTTGCGACGAAGCCGTTTGCTGCCTTCCAGCCCGGTCTTGCAGCTGCGATGAAGAATGGCTGTGTGTGGAAAAGTTATCGTGCTGGGTAGTTAATCAGTGAAAAGTCTATTGAAACTGAAACTTGAAGAGTTGAAGAGATACACTGGGTATTGAAAGATTAGCTTTGAGTTTTACTGAATTTTTCATTGAATGGGAGGTGAGGTTCTAAACAAACTTCCAGAAAAGTGATGTCTTTTGGTGAGGTGGTTAACGGTGTATTGTTCTCGTTCAAGTTCTTGAATGTTAAGATTATCGATGCTTCGAAGATCATTAAGGAAATTGCCTCTCTTTTATATGTTTGCAGAAGGAGGTTATTTTAAAAGCTCTTCTAATTTTTGTGTTTTCATGGATTCCGGGCTTTGGAAATCATACGAGGAATGGAATATAGTGTATTTTCAAGAATTTTGATGTTTTATTTGGCTGCATACGTTCACACGGGGTCACGGGGTATTTGGTTCACACGGGGCCCACACAGCTAATAGCTGTTCGCAAAACGGAGGTAAAGAGAAGCATCTTGTTTTCTAAAGACCTTTTATAATTCCGTCAGATTAGGAGGTAGAATTTACGAGTTAATTTCCGAAATTTTTCTCGTTTCTGTGTAAGGTGCTGTTTCCAAGTGAGTTGTTTGTCGAAAATGACTCGAAGGTATTTTGCCGACAGAGAACATGAAATTTGTTTATTATAAAGTGTGTGGATGGGATGATTATTCTAGATTTTGTAGAAAGGACTGTTTCAGGTTTTCTAATATTGATTTTAATTTTCCAAGAGTCGAAATACTTTTAAAGGATTTTAAGGTGTTTATTGATAACAAAGATAACTGTCTTTGGATTTTTTTTTTAAACTGACCAAAATGTTTATATCGTCAGTAAACCTATTTAAAATTTTGAGATTGTAATTTGGGATGTCATTAAGGAAAATTTTCCCAAAAGAGATCCTTGAGGCTGCATTTATACTACTAAAGAGATCCTGCATTTATACTACAGAGGGAGGATAAAACGTTGTTAATTTTGACCTGAAAGGTTCTACTATTAATGAAATGAGTGTAAGAGATGAATGAAGGGTGGTGGGAAATAATTTGTAATAAGTTTATAGACGAAACCCTCAAACCATTCGTCATCAAAGGCTTTTTGTAGATTAAGGAAAATGGCGCTAGTATTTAGTCTTTTTTTTGAATGCCAGTAGTGATTAGCTCTATTAATTTAAGCAGGGGTAAGTTATAGAAATTGGTTTGATGAATCCATATTGATTTGGATTAATGAAGTTGTTATCGTTAATGAAAGTTTTAATTCTATTAAGAATAATAAATTCAGTTAATATGCCAAGAATAGGTAGATCTATAATGTCTGTAGAATGTGCGGTTTAACCAGGTTTGAGAATGGGGTATATGATAGCAGTTTTCCAGTAGGAAGGAAAGTGGCTTGGTTTTAGAATAATGTTAAGTAATCGATTTTGCTGCTTAGTGAGAGGTTATATATATATACGAATAAGAGAATGCACTTCGCTTCAGTTCTCTGTATAAGTTAGCGAGAATAAATGTGGGCTCGCAGGTGGACTTCATCTGTCGACCATTGTCAAATGCAACCTGTGGATTTATAGGATGGATCGAGATAATGAATATAGGTTTATGGCATAATAACAGGACAATATCATTCATCTTAAAAAACACACATACGTCTTAAAACTAATTAACTAACCCTTCAGATCGTGTTCATTAGCAGATCAAGAGTCGAACCCACAAGGCTGAGAAAAGCTTATAAGGGTATACAATATATAATTGCTAATAACAATACCACATTAAGAGAAATCTACTCATATCTAAAAACATTCAATTTCTGGTAAAGTATTGTTATAAAGATAATAGGACTATGACGTTGGGTTATTCCCAATTTTCTCTTCACTAACCTCGGGGATTTTATAATAATTTGAATTGCATAAAATTATGATTTCTTCCTGACCAAAATGAAACTATAATAGGTAAATTGTATGAAGATATAAGTTAAATGAATTAGATATAATGACATATAAGTGAAGTAGACAGAAAGAAGTCAGATAAATCATAGTGACTTGCTGATAGATTTATAACTTGGTTTGAAGCCCCATAATTGCTTTGTGGATTGAAACTAATTCTAGTTAAAGTATTAAGATAAGAATCAGCTGATTGTAGGAAGTGATTGAATAAAACAAGTTTTGGCGGGGAAGTGTTTTCTTATCTTGGAGGGGGAAAGAGTTGTTTGTTGACCTAAAGTGAAAGCGACGTATCTAACCCTGGACCAGTGGGTTCCAAGAAAAGTTGACCGATCGCTTTTTGAGGCACTTGCAACGACCAGGAGGAAAAAACGTCTCTTTCGGGGTAGTTAATTAGGCGTTTTAACTTCTGGCGTTGTTGAAGAGAGTTGCTGCAAAGTGAATTGGTAAGCAAAGAATTTAATAGTTCATTCTAATTTAGAATTGATAAATTGAATGAAATTCGAAAAAGAGCGAGTGAGCTCTACATGAATGGTTATTAATAAAGTATTTTAGTTTTTCTTGCGAGTCTTTAAATGAAGTTTAGTAGATTTTAATTAATATACACTACTGCTTTTTAAAATTACTACACCAGGAAAAAATGCAAATAACCAAGTGATATTTATTGGACAAATATATTATACTTGAAGTAGCAAGCGATTAAATTTTCAAGAAATTTGGAAGTATAGATCTTCGGAAATCAGTACCATGAATAACCACCTCTGACGGCAATAACAGCTCTTATATGCCTGGGCATTGAGTCAAACCGAGATTGAATGGCATACAGCCAGCTCCAACTCAATGCCACAGTTCATCGACTGTAGTGACTGGAATATGGTGACTTGCCAGTCGCTCGGCAACCATTCACTAGACGTTTACTATAAGTGAGAGATCTGGAGAACATGCTGGTCAGGACAACAGCTGAAAATTTTCTGCATCAAGGAAGGTCCATATAAATGTCCATATAATATGTTGTCTTGAATATGTTGTATATATCCTGCTGAAACGTAGCGTTTCGCAGGGCTCAAGAAAGGGTAGAACCATCGGCCTTAACACAGCAGAAAAATAATGACTACTGTTCAAAGTGCCATCGTTGCAAACAAGAGGTGACCGAGAAATGTATCTAATGGTAACCCATACCATCACTCCAGGCTATGGCCTAGTAGGACGATGTCAAATACACCCTGGCAATGTACGTTCTCCACTATGTCACAAACCCATATGCAACCATCATGATGCTGTAAACAGATCCTGGATTCGTCGGAAAATACACCGTTGTACCTATGCTGAATCCAGGTTAATAGTTTATTACTCCATTGAAGGCGCTCCTGTCGATGATATGTAGCCGAAGCTATGGAGGCTGAACTGATGCTGCTGCAAAAGTCGTCAATCTGTTCGAGCAGACACTTGTTGTCTTGCAAACGATCCCATTTCTTGATTCGCAACTTGGTCGTAACTTAACTGTATGATCCGTTAAGACCATGTAGATAACATGTCTATCTTATTCGTTGTTAGTAGTAGCGTTAAGTTGGGATCCAGGATGGCATTCCATATTGAATCCATCAATTCCATATTCTGCAGACAGTCATGGTATATCGACCGATGCGAGACGCGTTACTGCAGTACGATAAACCCCAATTCCTGTAGGCTACAATAAGACAGCAAATTCAAGAAAAATTAAGGTGAATGAAAGAAATAATTATATTCCAATCATGAGTTGCTATACAATCATTGCTATTCAAAAACGCTTTCAATACTAATTTCAGTGACGTGTCCCTTTAGAGTGGAATATAAAAGATGGAAAACTTATTTATACTTATTTAATTACGTAGAAATCAATTTTAATTACGTAATTAGTATTTTCAAAATAAAAATAAACTCTGTAAGTTTTGCTTCTTGTAAGAATCTTTTTTACTCCAGTTCATTTACAACTTGTTATAAATTTATGTTACTGAAAATTACAATACGAAAATTAATATAAATGAAAATCATATATGTGTAATTATAATCTTCAATTTATGTTTCAATTAAATTTTTCAGAATTGGCACAACGAATCACGTAACTAAGACACTCAGTATGAAAAATAAAGCTTTCAGTCTGCTGAATTCTACAATGATGACCTTCGACAGGTCAAGAAAAGCTGGTAGAAAGTTTTAACTCTGGATGTTGACTATATAGAAAAGTCTTAAGAATAATAAATAAGAAATAAGTTTCTATTCATATTATTTTTAGTTATAAGTATAACTTTGTGATGCTTTGGAATGATAATTAAGACTATGCGATATTAAGGATTGGATAATTCATTGATGTGTTATTTAGTGATAATTTTTTTCATTTTTCTAAGAAATCCATGAGTATGAAGCCTTTTGTATCCCTCTCAAAATTGTTGACATAACTTTTCCAGGCATTGAGATAGCTTTCGCATTCTTTTGACGAAATTTAAAAGGTGAGGGACACAACTGCAACTTGCTTTAGCAACGCCCTCTGTCGTCAAAACATTTACGTTTTAACTATCTTTATAGTAATATCCATACGAGTTGAATCCCAAATCTCCATTTATAAATATCAACACTTTTATTTAAGTGTTTTGAGGCCTCTGTTTACTTTAAAGGCAAAAATTATCAGTTTATTCTTGAAATTCTCTCTCTGGTTAAATCATATAACTAACTTTTCTCAGTAAGACATCCTCTGAATAAGGAAATTGTTGTTGCGTTCCTATTTAATTAGGCGTTTTGTGTCTTATTTCACAGTGAATAATAGTTCAACATAATCTTATTAACCTCTTAACTGTGACATATATTTCAGAAAAAATGACCAAAAATGGAAATTTTTTTGACTGTTTAATTTTGTTATTTATATTATTATAAAAGTTAGAAAAGGGTTTTTTATTACAAAAATAAAATTTTAAATATACATATTAATTAAAAATTAATTGATTAAAATTAATACCTAATTCATTATAAATACCTAAACTATACTCCACATAGGTGTCTGAATCGGACATTGCGTAAAAAGAAAGTTTTTTGCAAAAAACTCACTGAAAAGCAACCAAAACTAAACGAGAAAGCGAAACTCTCCCTTTGTTTATCAATCCAAGTGTGTCTTTGTTTATCTGACAACACCCACATTTTCCCTCCCTCGACCGAAGTCGTAATCGGTGAAAAACTAAGACCACTAATGCCATCTATTAAGAAAAAAGTGAATTAAGTATCCTAAAGTAGAAACGAACTCAACTCGGGCTTCACAAAATAGAAACGTTAATTTTTCTCCTGCCCGAAGTCAGTTAGGGCATCACAAATTCTGCACTTAGTAGTTGCCCGAACTGGATTCGGGCGACACTGGCAAGGGGTTAAAAACCATTGTTTCATGTTTTCGCTCTCTTAAAAATTAATTCTTATTGGATAATCCATCGCAATTCTATCCTATTACTCGTCTTTTTAAGTTTTGTCGTCATCTTAAAGTTTTCTCACAAGATCTAAATTTCACTTTAAGTTCATGCTCATACCAATTGATTAAAATAGTCAGTTATATCTGAAATATCTTTATTTACTCCTCAAATAAGGGGGATGCTCTCCCCATATGATATCCTATTCGTGATTACTAACTACTTTTATAATCTATCAAGGAATTATCTTGCCGGATTAAAGTGTGAATACTTCTTGCAATTACTCCTGCAGCGTTGAGTAGTAATCTCACCAAATCTTCTACGTCCGACAGAAGACGTTTACGTACATCACATCAATACACTTATTATTGCCTCCTTACCTGTATTATATTCAATTCTTCGTCGCTTTCATACAATTTGATTATATCTATTCACTCCACTTCCGAAGTTTACTTAATTAGCGTCATGATCCGTTTGGTTCGGGAAGAGGCCGGGAACTTATATATATAGTATCAGAAAGAAACCCCAGATGTTAGTTGAAGGGAAATAAATCGCGAATAGCCCATGTTAACCATTATATGCTCAAAATTGTCCGATAAGTTGCCCCGTTTTATTTCCTAAGCCCTCACATCGGAAGACATAATCTATGACTAATGTAAAATTGAAAATTCGAAACCGTTTCAATTATAAATTTAGACCAGAAAAGATTTATGCTTATCCCCTCTAAATGTAGAGTCCCAGAGAAGTCACTTGAAATTAAAGTTCACGGCGATAACTCATTTGGAATGTTAGCCAAAATGATTATTTGGGAAATATTAATTTCTAAGATACGGTCCCACACAAATAAGACACTAGAGATTGGTCGATGCTCGAAATATCCAAATGTTGTGGTAATTATTTAGCCACGCCATTGAAAGATAATCTTACAATGTGGAATATAAATTTATTCCCGTGTAATCATTTGATCAGGCAATACTTTCTGAAATCTCGTTAAAATATCCTTGTTCTCTTATAATAAGTTTTCGAAGTATTTAATGTATGCTGGCTTGGTTTTGAATGTCTGCTGCTCAGTATTTAGAACTATAAGAATTTGATTGAAGCATGCTCAAAGGTAAATACATAAAAGCATTTTTCGTAATTTTGTTTCACTATTTTCAATAACTTGAATACTGAGGAATAGAAAAAATATTAGTATACTCATAGTTTATAAAAAAATTTTAAAAAAAAAATACTTCTGATGTACGAAATAAGCAGCTAATTGCAATTAACTATGCTTATCGAAATGTCACTTTTCTTAAATTTAAAAAAAAACAATTACGTATATAAATAGTATTAAACTTTAAGACATTTGAATTCTTTTTATGCTGTGTATGTTCATGTTATTAACTTATCTAAATCACATAAGAACAATCATATATTATTCAGTTAAAAGTACTCTTGTTCTGTGGATAAATAATTAATATCTACGTACATAGATTTTTAATATTAAAAGCTTAAATATAATTTTAAAAAGTACACGGAACGTTAAATACAATTAAACACTTTATATAGTAAAGGTCATTTTTAAATACTTTAAAGCGAACTCTAAATTTACGTTTCGAGGAAAACAAAGTTTTTTGAGCGTTAAATGTGTATGAATTGAAAAAGACTTCTTTTTTTTCATACATACTTAAATTTCTATTGCAATTATTAAGCATTTCAAAACTTTATTTTAATTTTCAAAAGTAATTATTTTTACTTGAAAATTCAGAAGAAATATATAAACTGATACTTAATTAAACTAAAA
The DNA here is from genome assembly GCA_019974015.1 of Nephila pilipes. NCBI lineage: Eukaryota > Metazoa > Arthropoda > Arachnida > Araneae > Nephilidae > Nephila > Nephila pilipes. Next base: position 296,927 of record BMAW01079162.1, on the reverse strand, counting down.
AGCATTCTGTTGAATAATGTATTCAATTAATTCTAACAGCAGTAAAAGGAGAAAATTAAACGTATTATTTTCCTCTTGAAATTTTTTTAATAAAAATTTGCACCTTATTCATTGAAATTGAAAATGTCATCCATGTCACTGAAATTGAAAAGTAAAACTTTTTGCTATGTTATTTACAAGAATGAAGCATGGAACAATTACAAAAAAAAAATGGCTGATTTGTATTTAAGAAGCTTGTATGTGTAATAAAAGGAAAATCAAATCTTAATAGACTAACATCAGAAAAATAAACCCATTTACACCATTAATTATATTACTTCGTTTTCTTCATTCAATCTTATAGTATATCATTTAAAAATAAAATGGATTTGAGCAATAATTTAACGCTTTTAACGCATGTATGTCACATATCAGTCTAAAGCCAATGTATGCAAATCGTAATTATTCTATACCACGTAGAAAAAATAAAAGTAGAGTAGAAATATAGCCACTATATCAAGAATTTGTAATATTTAAAAAACCTTAATATTTTTTTTTTGAAAATACAAGAATGTAAAATAATATACTTAATGTAGCAATAGTCTTTTGACTGTTAAGTGGGTTACACTAGAATTATAGGCATAACTGAAATTAAAACTCTTAGGGGGGGAAAAATCAAGATTTTCAAGTACAACACTCTATATCTATCCACACTGGAATGCAAAACTTAGCAACAATGTAAATTTTAAGCAGATAACTATGAAATTGCTAAAAAGGGGTTATTACGATCAGTTCAATGAACACGCAATTTAGTAGAAATCTAATGCGTATGCAAATGTCAGGAACAAAACATCATAGGAGATTTGAGTGTACGCAAAACGCGTGTGGAAGGCGCGCGCAGCTCAAGACTGCAATAAAAGGAGGAACTTAGGCGCAATTAAAGATATTCTCAAATGTCTTTAATTAGCAACTTTGAATGAGTTCATTCGTAAACATGAAAGAATTCTTTCATATGAATTCTTTCGTAAAATATGGCAAGAAGAAACCACCTGGATGACTTAACATGTGGTCGGATGATCGGAAATCTGGAGGAGGGAGAGGTAGTTTGACCAGTGTAGCTGAAGAGTTCGGAATCAACAAAAGTGTCATTTCGCGCGCTTGAAAAGCCTTCCAAACTATAGGCACAACTGTTAGAAAGATTGGTGGTGGCAGTCTAAATAAAATAACTGCAGTGGATGACCTTCAGGCGAAAAGACCCCGATATCAGTCAGCAAGAGCCATTGCTCAGCAACTGTGTACTGCAACAGGGCGACAAGTGTCGAAGTTTACTGTGGCCAGAGTCTTTCACAAAGGTGGCCTATTCGCCCGCAGTCTTGAACACTGCATACCTTTGAAATGTGGTCATCAGCAGCACCGTTTAAAGTGGTGTAAGGAGCACAAAAACTGGATATCTCGTCCATAGACTCGTTCCTCTTTACGGATGAGAGTCGTTTCTGTGCCACAAGCAATTCTCACCGCCAGTTGATTTGAAGAGAGGTCAGGAAGCTGTTTCATTTCAGTAACATCACGGAAAGAGACCGTTAAGGTGGCCCTGGGTTGTCGTCTTTGGTGGCATAATGCTGAACAGGAGGACCGAGCTCCACGTTTTTGACAGAGGTTCTGTAATCGGAGATCGCTATTGTAAGGAGGTCATCCTTTCCCATGTTCCGAGGTGCTCTTAGACCAGACTTCATTTTTATGGATGATAATGCCGGACTTTTGATGATCAGCAGCTACTGGAAAGTGAAAATATCCCTCGAATGCATTGACCGACGTTCTCCTCTGATTTAAATCTCATAAAACATGTGAGGAATGCTTTGGAAGACGCCTTGCGACACTATTACATCCCCTGCGAAACACCCAACAACTGAAATAGATGATACCTCACGAACTGTACGACAATCTGATGCTGAGTATGGAGAGATGGGATGAAGCAACCATTGCAGTATGGGATGGGTACATCCCATACTAAGGAACATCTGCTTGTTGTTCTTCCTCTTGGACAGACAATCATGTGTAACGATACTATGAGCTCAATAAAGCCTTTTTTTGTTTGATTCCATACTATTTTCCTTGAATTCATTTTTGTGCAAATATGCTTTCGTCATCGCTTAAGTACGAAATGCTGCCTCTCATTTGCGAATTTCATGTGTCTCAGATGATTTTTCGTGGAGTTATGGCAAAAAACCCCACACATGTTAATACGTTTTGTACCTTTGTATTAAATACCGTAATACAAAGAAATTCCTGAAAGAGCATAAAAGTAAGTCAAAAATAATCTACTATGTAGCTAAATACCAATCATCTTCCCATATAAAGTAATAATTTTAATAGTAGCAAAATGCATACCTTGAACTCTACACATTAGAAGGTTTTTGAAATTTTTCAAAAAATTTCCAAACTTTTCTATTTTCTTGATATTTTGTTTATTTTTCTGCTCTTCTTATTTATAATTTTAAAAAATATTATGCAATATAATGGCAGCATAGGCGCCTATATTGTATGTTTTTTATAAGATTATTGGGTCTTATGACATGACATGGCTGATGAATTGCTGGCATCATATATATACATACATACATACATACATACATATATATATATATATATATATATATATATATATATATATATATATAATTCTTTAAATAGTATAAAAATTGGTATTATTTATTTATCATCTATTTTAATTTTTTTGAAATTGGCTAACAATTGTTTGCATCATTATAATATGCTTAATTAAAAGCAGTCTATAGGACAGATATGTGAACAAAATTATACCAAGTCGACAGAGTGAAAGAGACAATCCTTTAACATAAATAACTACTAATATTACTCTAATACATGATTTATACTTCATCGATAAATTATTTTTACTATAGTTTTGCATTCATACAAAAAATATATATAAATTAAAATCTGATACAACATAATGAAATTATTTACTATAGTATACGAAACAGCGAAATACTTACAAACACAGCATGTAAACACAATAACATCGTGCACTGGAAATTTCCTATAATGAAATTTTCTTTATAACTTGAGGGATTTAAATACTCCAATAAGCAATTACAGTTTTAAGGAAAAGAATAATAACCGGAATCCATTCAAAATGCGGAAGCGTAATGAAAAATTCGAGAACGTGTTAACTTCAAGAAGAAACATCAAATGTCTGGAGAATCCGAGTCAACGATTATCTCCGAGTCGATTCCGTTCACAGAATAACTTCATTTATAAATCTCCCAAAATAGTTCTCTTTCCAGTTATTAAAGCTTGAGTGGAGTGGAGTTGTACCTAAATCACTGAGCTAGTGCAGGGAATTTCTGATTGATTTTGGAATCCCATTCCACGCGTGCAGAAGTTAATAGCATTGTTTTAATTCCTGCGAAAAGAATAAAAAAAATATCTATTAAAGTAATTGAGAATTGTATATCCAGCGGGATGCTTATAATATCAATATTTTCAACTCTCTTAATTAAATAGGCTATGTTTCTGGTAGGGAAAAAATTGAGAATAAATAAGTATATAATAAGTTCAAGTGCCGAAAATGTTTCATGAAAACTATTTATTACAATTAAATATCATTCATTTAATTTGGATATCAATAAATGAGAAGTAAATAATAGCATTATTTGGTTTAAGACGTTTATATGAATTTCTTTGTTACGAATGCTTAGGCTCTTTAAAATAGAATAAAACTACATTCTTAAAACTATATTCAAACATTCCTAATACTGCATTCGGCATTATAGCTACATTTGTATGAAATTTAAATCATCTTAACTTCACATTTTGTTGCTGAAATGTGAAAACGCATTATTTATTTTTTATCGTCATTTTAAGATTTGTTATTGGTAATTTTTGAAGTGAACGTAACTTCGATAACAAATCATCTCAAGATAAAACCGAAAATGTTAGACATTTGATCTAATGTAAGAGTAGTTGTATTCAACTTACGTTTCATCGAAACGCAAATTGTTTTCTTTTGTACTCAAATTACTTCTAGTTCAGGTAGAATGCAACTTTGATATATTTAAGCAAAGACAGATAGCAAATTAGGCTCTTTAATTTTGTTCTATTTGTTCGAGAAAACTTTGAAAACACATTGTTTGGAAACACGAGATGGGGTTGCATGAGAGCAAATGGAAACGAGCCTAGTAATTTTGTATCATAATGTAATTATCCCAGCTTCGAATGAATTCCATTTGAAGACTTTGAAACACAGATAGGCTTAACTCAGTGATTCTAATCATGTGTGACCGAGGAGTGATAGCACTAGATGTGGCGGGAACAAATGGAAAGGTGAAAATATTATTAGAAAATATGATAAATTTACTGAAAGGAAAACAAAATACATAGCATAATGCACAAATAATAAAATAAAAAGTATAATGCACATTTGCACAATATAATACACTTATAAATGGGTTTGTAAAAGCACTGCACAATGTATTTCATAGTTAATTTATATATACTAAATTAAAAACGAGATTAAAAAGTTATATGCGAAATTTTGCAAAAACCAGATTTAGCCACCCAAGGTGCGCTTTTGTGTATAATTATTATTAAATTACTCAATTAAATATAAGAATTAAATTAAACGATGGAATATCGAAAAATGGACAAAAGTTTACACTTTTCCGACATTAAAATTAAAGGAAACAATAAATTAATTCAATTGAATATTTTATCAGCTATATGTAATTAAAATTAAAGCCAGCAATAAATTATTAAATTATATAAAAGCTAAATGTAATTAAAATTGAAGCAAATGATAAAAACTGAAAAGTGATCTGCTGCGCCAAAAGTGATCCAACTAAAACAATAGTCCCTTGGGTGGTTAATAGTTATTAGTAACTCCCTATGGCCTGTGTCTTAAAAAGCAAAGTTTTTCGAATAAGGAATTATTGTTAGAAACAGATTCTGAGTTAACTTTCTATATTTACCTAAGATGTACATTTTGTCTTCAAAGCAGCTACCGAAAAAATCCGGTTTCACAAAGGTAGGATGCTGAAAATTGTAATTTCAGCATCCTACCAATAACAATTTGACTGAGATTAATTGGAATTCAATGAGGAGCAACATTAATACATGTTTGTGTCAAGGCCGATCAAATGTAACCGAATATTCGAGACAAATCAAAACTTTTCGTCTAGCAGCTAGAATGTCCGATATGGTGGACATAAGAAAAAGCAGCAGTAATTACTTATTATTAATAATTTGTAAGGTTCATAATTAACCCTTTCACTACCGGAGGGAGAAAAAAGAAGTGCCATCCCTGGACTCGCGGCTTCTTACCGCGGAGTGTCATGCTGTGCCCAGACGATTTTAGGTAGTAAGCCGAATTCGCGAAAAAAATTTCCTCTAAAATCAGGTATTCGTTAGAATATTTTAGTTCTTACACATATTATTTAAAATGCATTAAACATAATATATACGAAAGAAAAAAAGATTTAATCGAAAATTGTATGTTTATACATAAAATTACATAAGAAATCATATCATTTAAGAAAATACAAAATATACTTACATTTGTTACATAAGTTTCATGGTGTAATGAAGTACCATTACATGGAATATTAAGATATAAAAAAGGAATGTTATTTTGCTGTTTGGTATTTTTATAAGAAAAAATTCTTCAACGCATAGTCCAACGTCGCATGTCTTACACACATATTTTGTCATCTTTTGACGTTTCACGCAAGATTTTGATCAAAGGGCACTTTTTCTCTTCCTTCTCTCAAAGATGTTGAGTTCTATCCTTATTTATTCAAACTTGTTGGTTTTTGCGTTACGAAAGACTTTTCCAACATCAATGAAGCTTTTTAAATTACCAAAGTTAATTCCACTTTAAAGCTTGCATCTAGGTAGAAACTTGATGCTTCAAAGACTTTCTCTTTTCATCTCTTTGCCATACCATGAGGATGATCCAATTTGGAATATCAGATTGGTCTACGGTCGATAAAGCTATCATCAGAGGTTAAAGAGGTCCTTGCTTTCCCAGTCAATGCATATACCTATTGCACCTGGGGTAGTCGTGATTCTGCTTGCAGTGGTGTTCCTTCTGCAACAGTTGTTTCAGATTTCTACTTCATCGATTCTGCTTTCAAGCGAAGGAGCTTAAAAGTTTCTTGAAGCTTCTGAGGAGTTTCTCCCTTTGATGAAGTTGTTTTGCTTGCTTTGGACCGAATGCAAAAAATGGTCAAATATAAGATCAAAAGTTCACCCACTGGTGGAGATTTTGGGACCTTCCTCAATGAATGCATGGAACAGGAATACCGTTCTCTCACGAATGAATGGCAAAGTACCTGAACACGTGCGAGGAAAGCTTCCGCTCGACTTGGAGTTCTTTGATCCTTCAGTGATGGCATTCCATCCCCCCACTTCGAGGGAGTGGTTAGCAAACCTCATACGAGGAACAAGGTCCTCAAGAACCTGCATTCTATCATTAGGTTTCAAGAAGTTGAATAACTCCTCAAAATCAAGTCTCAGGGTAAAATCTTTGATTCTATTTGGCTTATTAAAGCTAATCTTCATTTCGTCACAGAAGGGAAATTTACAAGTTTTGCCGTCATCAAGTGCTGCTCAATTTTGTGTCCTTAAATGCTCAGCCTTGGAAAGTAAGTAATGACAAGAAGTGTCGAAAATGTGGCTACAAAAAAAAAAAAAAAAAAATACCCCCCTCCCACATGTCGTCAATCAATCGAAACTCTAAATATTTTCCTCTGATTGGTGATTCAAACAAAAGGGACAACAAAGATTTCAAGGTCTTACCAATTATTGTTGGATCACTTGAGCTTAGAATCATATGAATGATCGGTTCCTGAAACAAATATGCACTGGTCCTTATCTTTATCTTCTTCGAAAACTTTGTGTCTCTGTCATTCTTTGGAGTTGAGATATATATGTTATTCTTTTAACAAACAAGTACTAATAAGCATATGATCTACACAAGAACAATTTTGCTCCTTCTTCATGGGAGGAGTCTTCAATTGACAACATGTAAATAATTCTTTCACTATAATGTATTTTTTTTATAATTTTTTTTTAGTTTGCCTTTTCTTGTCATCTTAACTATTATTCTCCCTTCTTCACACAGTTTTACAAGGAATTGAGCTTTCTATAAAAGTAATTTGTACCCATAATAGGCAAGAAAAATAAACCTTTATGGTTAAATTATGGAATATAATAATGTTCTAATTTTTTTTTCTTTAAGTATAGTGTGTTTAGTGTCAATGTATTTTAGTTCAAATTCACATTATTAAAATTTTTGTTATCTCATTATATAATTAAAAAATATAAAAAGAGTTCCTCACTCGCATCAAAAGACAAAACAGTGGATTTTAATTATTAATCAGTTTTTGAGAAAAACACTCTTATTTTATGCAGAGATTGGTAATGGATTTACAAATACAAATTAAACTGTGGATAAACTTATGTATAAAAATAAATTTGAGGAAAAATTACTTTTTTAAATGTTCTGCATCAATCTTTAATAATTTAAAATTATTTGCGAAAATTCATCCAAAGCTAATCTAACTAAACAATGTATTATAACACATTTCTGAAGCTATTGTAAAAAAATTTACGATACTAAAAAAAACTTTATTTTACATTTAAATTCGACATTAATCACTTTAGATAACATTACAGGACTCTAACGATTACTATCCAAAACATTTTTTCAAAACTAAGAATAAAATAATTCTAAAATTTACTAAAGACTTTATTACATTACATCAGTGGTTACCAAAGTGGTCCTTACGGACCCCTAGGGGTCCCCGATATCATTCAGAGGGTCCATGGAAAATTAACATTGCGGGACCCACTGAACAACATCAGGGGGGCCACCAGATTTAATATAAAATAATAAAATCGAGTTTCATTTTTATTATTATGGAAATATAAATAAATAGCAATAAAGGAAATAGAAGAGATCCTTATGTCCTGAATAAAATATAAATATAGGTGAATGCTTTAAACACAGTCTGTTTCTTGAGTACTGAGCGTCATGTTATACCTTTTGTGAAGGAACATTAACAAAACTTATTTCCACTGATTTGTCACTTGTAGCATCAATGGTGTATATAACTTGTTTTAATGTTATTATTAAAACTTAGTTATTGTTCAATTTACTTCAGTAAATTTAAACTTTTGATTTCCATTAACACGCTAACAACAATATAACAATAATGAAATAACAATAAAAAAACCTGAGATAATCCCTCAAAAACGAAAATAAAAAAAATCCACTGACACACGCCTATGATTTATTAGTTCTAGATAGTGAAAGCTACATAAGTTAATAACAAGCATGGCATTGTGCGAGACAGACGGTGTTTACAGAAAACAGGTTTATACAGAAACGCAATAATACTACATGCACTAATTGGTCTACAATATAAACATAAACTTTCAAAGAGTCGTCAATCTAATCAAAAATTTAATTCTATGTTATGCTGATGCGAAATGTATAAACAAATTTTTCCAGTCTTAGGAAAAAAAAGTTTTGTATTCTCAGTTGGAAGTTTTTGGTATAGTTGTATTTTTTGTATTGTTAACTAGATAATTTGCTTTTGCTACGTAAATATATTTGAATAAAATTTATCTCTTTTGAAAAAAATTATATATCACATTTTTCAATATAGTTTCTAACATTAAGGGATTAGTTACAGTATTAGTTATAGTTCTAATAATATAGTAATCCCTTATCGTTAGTTTTGATATAGTTGTATTTTTTACATTGTTACGCAGAGAGTGCACTTTTGTTACGTAAGTGTATTTCACATATTTTTTTATCTCTTTTGAAAAAAAATATGTATCACATTTTTCAATATAGTAATCTATTAACGTTAGTTAAGGAATTACTATAATGAAAAAGTAAAAAGGAATCTCTATATTTATTAAACAAGTAAGAAGTTTTAAGAAAAGTAATCCCTTAAAGCTAGCTAAGGGCTTACTTTTTTTTTTTTTTTTTTTTTTTTTTAAGAACTTTGGAAGAGATCGTAAGTGTTTTTTTAATACAAATGTTTTTTGAAAGAAGTTAATTATTGAAAATTATATTCTATTCCAAAATTTCATGAAATTTTATCCTTACGTCAAATAATTAATTCAAAAGGGCTTTACTGCAGCATTCCATTGAAAAAGTTAATAATAATTAACAATGGTTTGTTGCAAATAAAACGTTTGATATACAAATTTTTATATCCTTTTTTGCCCTTAACTAACAGCATGAGTGAACCGAAGAAAAAATGCCGACAATGCAGTGTTGAATATTTAAAGTATGGCTTTATTTCATCACCAGGCAACAGTGCTTTATCTATGTGTCTTCTATGTAATATAACTATGTCAAATGATTCAATGAAACCTTCCAAACTTAAGAAACATTTAATAAGAATCCATAGCGACAAAAAAGATAAGGATTCAACGTTTTTTCAAACAACCAAAGAAAAATATTGAAAACACCATCACTCCAACGACTCGTAAGGACAACATCTAAGTGAGATGACGATGGACTGCGTGCTTCTTATAATTCTTCTTTATTGATTGCAAAGTCCGGAAAGCTGTACACTATTGGTGAAGAACTTATTTTACCAGCTGTAAGTGAGGTGATACGCACCGTGTTGCTTGAAGCAGCTTTCGACATTATAAAAAGAATTCCACTGAGTAATAATACAGTACAAAGAAGGATTGACGATATAGCTCAGTGCATTGGAAATTCTTTATGTGTGTACTTAAAAACATCTGAATTTTCCATACAGCTTGACGAATCTACTTTACCAGGAAATGAAGTTTTACATCTAGCTTATGTAAGTTTGTAAGAGAAGAAATCTTTTGACAAGAATTGTTATTTGCTGAATGTTTGGAAACAGATACGAAAGGTGAAAAGTTATTTACTAATAAAAAAGACTTTTAGATGTAAAAGCTATACCTTTGACTAAAATAATTTCTGCTTTTACTGAAAGTGCTCCGGTAATGGTAGAAAGATACCGAAGCCTTCTGGCATACTTATAACAAGCTGTACTGAATGTATTTTAAGTTCATTGTGTCAGTCCCAGACATCATTTAGTCGCAAAAGATCTAAATGAACGCTTGCGTGTATCACTATATTATGTCATTAGAGCAGTTAATAAAATCAAAAGGAATGCCTTCAATGAGAGATAGGTACTCAGTCACAAAAACTGTGTAGGTTCCACCGTTGATAGGGTGGACGATCCAATTCTAGTGATCTGTGAGCGGATACCGTTCACAATTTTCCTCAAGCGTTTAAGCACTTCCACTTAAAATTGGGGATTAAATGCCTGCCTAGGTGGAACAAATTCCACGCGAACCTCTCATTGAGAGTGGAAGAACACTGGAGAGTTTCCACTCGTGATCTGAGTCTTCTTTGGTCTAGGTGAGCTCGTGGTGTGCCGATTCACACTCTGTCTTTTTGTCTTAAGATGGTATTGAAACACTCAACTTTCATCTCCAGTTATGACTCTCTTAAGAAAGTTGGGATTGCTTGTTGATACGATTCAACATTTCCTGTGATAACGTCACACGGATGACTTTATGGTCAAAACTTTTGGCACCTGTCTCCCTCTGAATTTACTTACTTTCAATTCATCCGTAATGATATAGTGACAAATTTACCATATCCGTGATTAAACGTACACTTAAATGACGATCTAAGTTCCAAACATTCCTCAATCGATCACTATTGCCCTCTATTTCCGTCGATGGTCATCCATTTCCACGTTCTGTCGACCGTTCTTATACGCCTGTAGACCGGAGAATATAATAAAAGTTTGTCACAATAAGCTTTTTTCAACATTTCCGTTGTTCCACTGCCACATTTACCATCGAAGTCCAAATAATGTTCCAAGTCCGTACATCCTATGTGTCAAACGGGGACTTTGCCAAAAAATGGTCGAAAATGAACCGGAAGTAGACTTAGCGAGATTCCGCCAAAAGTGCAATGTCACCTTACGACGACGCAAGTTTACCACTCGGCGCGGTAGGCTTAGCCGGAGCATGCATCGGTTACCGTCGAGGGGGGGGCCGGGGGTCCGTCTCCTTTCGAAACTCTTTTTCCCTATATAGGGAGCACCTCTCTCTCGAGTGATCCCAAACGCGATTTCGTGTTTTGTGTTCATTCGTCTAGTGGAGGGTGCGTTGTGAGTGGGATCGCTTTAAACCCTTTTTAGGCTTTTTTTTATATTATTTTGGCATTTTTAAGCGATTTTGACGCGCTTTGGCTCTTGGTAATCGGGATGCTGAGATTCGTCTCCGCATCGGTCCCGGACCACTCGGTCGTCCGATCTGGTAACACAAAAATTTATTGCATTTCGTTATTCTATACTTTGCTGCCTCATGAGCGTGACGATGCTTTCACTCAATGACTCTTTGCCACTGCTCATGCTCAGCCGAGTATAACCACCTGCTGACCATTATAATATGCAACTGAAACTTCAATTCACCTGCAGCCACCAGCTGTTTCCTTTGGCAACGTACCAGAAACGTGCAATAACACCAATCTCATTATTTGGGGACAAACTTTGTATTTTAAGCAAAGTGTAATTATTACTATCGTAAAATGAAAATAAACAAGTGTTACGAATTTCACTCTTTATTCTGGAAAGCTTTCGGGTCATCAATTCATGTATTACAAAAAACGACAGCCCCTTTGGTGACTAATAATTAAGTTAAATTTTGATACTCTCTTCACATTATTTTTTTTGAATCCGTTTCTTTTGACAAACAGCGGTTTCAGAAACAATATTAAGAAGTAATAACTTTTTGTTAAATGAAAAGAATAATTAAAATATTATTACCTGCAGAAACATTCTATACAAGGATCTATTTATCGATCCCAAAAAATTATAATATTTCATGTGTATATAAATATTTTAAGAATTTTCGATAGTTAAATTCATGAGCAGAATTATTTATGGGTATAAAAATACTTCTATAGTTAAAATTCCGTTTGATAATATTTTATGAGAAGCTCAAAAACCAAATGAGCTCTTCGTTCGAGTGAAGACAGATTTTTTTTTTTTTTTTTTTTCTTTTTTCATTTTTCTACTTTTGGGTAGCAAATTTGTTTGTTTTTAACACTAGTTCTATCTTAATGAGAATCTAAAATATGTATTGTTTCAAAAAGTTCAAAGCAGTAGAACTTCTTCTAATTTTCATAACTTCTACTTTTATAAAATATTTTAATAATTTATATTCAACACGTCCAATTTATTATGCATAGTTCATTTTATTCACATTTATATTTTTATTTTTGTAAATCTCAAAATAATAAAATATTTTAATTTTTGTGTCGTTAATGTATAAATCAAATTCAAGTTTTTTATAATTCACAAGGAAAAGGGAAATATCTATATGATAACTGAGACCTAAAAATGCTCCAAATTATGCTTTTTTTTAAATCCATTTTGATGTTAAAAATGACATTTTTAAATCTATTCTGGTGTTAAAAAATGAATTCGCTGATTTCATAGATATATTTTGTATCGGAATTTGATTCGCTGCTTCGAAAATTCAATCTATAAAATTGTAAATAAATACATCACTCCATAGAGAAAAATATCTGTATTTGCAATTTTTAGTTCTTAAAGATTTTGATATACTTTCTTCAAAATCTATTTCATCTATAGTGCTGATATGTTACACATTGCAAAGTGATAGAACTTCCTTTAGATCAGTAGCTCCCAGTCTCTTTTCTCCTTATGAACCCCTTCTAAAATTCGAAAGAAATTGCCGGACTCCTCGTGTAGGCGTTAATAAAAGATAAGAAAACAATAAAATTTAGTAGTAGAATACTTAGTTTCCATGTTGCACAATTGGAAACGTAAATGTAATCATAAATTATCTAAATGCAAACGTTATTAAAAGCTAAAATAATAGCTACAAGAAAATGGAAACAAAATTAACTCAACAAATCAACTATGGCGCAAGATCCTGTGAATAAGGTGGATGGTCTAGAACTAGAATGCTGTACTTGGCTAGAAACCTCTTTACAGACAATGTGGAATAACTTGTCCTTACCCAATTCGTTTCGTTTATTCCTTATCTTTCCAAGGATTTCAGCAAAAACGTGAAGGAAGTGATGTTGATTAATAGTTTGACCTTCAGGAACCCAGTGAATGTGCCCAATCACATGATTATCGATAAAAAAAAACAATTATCACTGCTTTGAATTTCGATTTGCTTTTTTAGCTATAGGTAAATATTGGCTCTTTCAATGCATGTATTGGCTCTCAGTTTAAAGATCACGAGTCACACGTTATTATCCTTCCCGATAAGTGTCAGCATAAACATTTTTGCAAGCATTTTGTAGTTCAAACGTGAGAGTCTTAGGTACCATTTTGGCACACACTTTTGGCTTGTTAAAATTGTCATGTAAAATTTGCCAAAAGAATTATTTGTCAATTTCTACAGTCTCAGCAATCGCACGAATACTTGACCGACGGTCAGATCGAACCAGATTGCTGAATTTTTCGATATTGTCATCCGTTTTTGCCATTGAAGGGCGATCTGGGTATGAATCATCTTCAACGACTCCTCGGCAAAAGAATTAAACCACTCAAAATAGGTAAACATTCCTTACCGTACGCTTATTTCAATAAATTATGTTTCAGTAATGATTTTTCCAAGTTTCCAGTGCAATTTCACAATTCCTTGCTCTATTGTTACCCTTATCATTTTTCTGGCGTTACCAAAAAAATAACCCTAATGCGAACAAAGGCTACGGTTATTTGGATTTATTTACAGAAGGGAGAGCTCTGCATTCGAATGAGAATGCTTTTCGCTAAACAGCTGTCGGTAGTTGGCTTTTGGAGCATGCGTACTTTTTATGCAGTAACATCAGTCTTGTTACTTAATAGCCACACTTCGTAGATTTTTGAGAACTTTTGACTGGCCTTATTTCAAGATCTGAGCTTGTTTCATCTACAAGTTCTACTATATTTCCGGTAGGCTTAGATTTAAAGAAAAAAACCTATCATTAGAGATTGTGCTCTCTTGCTTTGCAATTTTTTATAAATTTTTTAATAGGTAGATAAGCAACTGGAAAAATTCTCTCTCCCTGAGAGGATCGTTCTCCAAAAAGTAAGGTTTCAACCATGTCCAAACATTTTTCTATACCTTTCAGAGTGAAATTTTTGGTTTCTTCTGTGAAAAGATTTTCAGATTAGTCGGAGATTCCCCACATTTCCCAAGACGCGTTGTAAGAATATTTTCGCAATTTTCCTACCACGTTGCAGCGAAACCCAAAGTAGGAGGCCTATCTGTAATTTTACTTCAAAATGGAAAATTAAATTCTTGTATCTGTATTTATAAATTCTGATCAATAAACTATTAATACAGAATTAAATATCATCTAATTTAATACGAATAACAATTTGATCAGTATTAGTTTTTCGGTTTATATGCTTCTCATTTTAAAAAATAGATGCTAATTCATTGAAAAAAAAATGATTTTGTTTGCAATGCTGGAAGATATTTTCTTCATATATCCTGCAGTAAATTAAAAACGCTCTTTGCTTTTGTGAATCAAAATATATGAAGGTAATCAAATGTGTTTTACAGATTTATAAAACTGAATCAGCAGTGTATTTAAGATAATTATAATTTTTAATTTTTGGAGTACAGCTTGATAAAAATAAAAACAAAAATTTCTAAATTAAACAAGAATTTAATTGGATTTTAACATCATCACTCATTAAAAATCATACGCAATTAATTAAAAACGTAACGTTACTGGTTTGTAGTTTGAGAAAAATAATATATACATTTTAAATTATTTTCAAAAACTTTAATGGAAATGGAAATGTTGTACTAAAAAAATTTTTTTAATACCTGGCATGATTTTGAAAGTCTTTCCGGTATGGAAAACAATTTTTCTAGTTTAAACAAAGTTACATTCATTAAAAATCTAATGATTATACGTTAAATAAATAAAAGAAAATTAAACAATCGAAATTAAAAACTACATGCTGAAAAATAATTTGAATTCCAACCACATACCTTACAAAACTGAACATAAAAATGTTTTAGCGAGAAAAAAATTATCGAGTTAACTTGCATGCTTCTTCTCTTTGGGTTGCCCTTTCACAATTATTTTTACAAATTTATATTCATGTGAAATAATTATTGACATAAATATTTTCTTCCATTTGGCCAAAACAGATTAGAATCATCTGATAACAAATACAAATTTCCACTTTTATCTTGTAAAATAAGCATAAAAATGTATAGTTGCCACCAATATCAATAAAAAAACATAAATAAAATTTTCAAGTGTTGACGATTGTTCACTATTGATGTCGCTCGATTCTGGAAGTAATAACTTTTCCTCCTTTTTCTATTTTCTAGGTTTTTAGAATTCTTCGAAAACGATGAAAGAAGAAGTAAAAACAGCATTGAGAAAGCTGTTACTGGAAAGGAAACGGCAGACGATAATAAAGTTTTCAATCAATCATTTTGCGTAGATTTTCTCATCACCAGCAGATGGCGTTTCTGATGCAAACGCATCAAGAAATGCCTCGGGAGGAATCAGAAAATATTCAATATTTTTTACTGTCAATTTATGGATTTAAATAAAAATGATTACATATGCCTTTCATCTAGAAAATGATATATATATTATTTTCAAACACAAGATACAGAATTTTCAGCACATGATAATCACACAGACACACATATTTAAATATGTATCACAAGTAAAACGAACTCTGATTTTTTCCTTTCCTTTAAGCAGATTAAATAAAAAACAAATAACGAATTTTTTAAGGGATTTTATTATCAGACATCCCATAACTGCTTTTAATTATAATATATATATATATATATATATATATATATGCTTCAATTAGCAGTAATTTATTTTATTGACTTCCAATTCATATGAAACATTCCTAAGACGACACCATTTTGTGGGAAAATCCAAATTTGACTTTCGTTGTAATCTGTTTCGTTTAAAACAGATAAATTTTCCCCTCCATTTTTTGCTAAAAATGACACTGATAATAGTTTTACTTGCTAAGCATTTTGTATGCATTCTTTCCGTAAATAATAAAAATGGCGACGCAAGCGGCATATACGAAAAGCTGATCTCTGATAATCACTGTTGGATGAAGTGTCCTTTCAAGTAGAATAAAAATAGCATTCGATCTATAAGACTATCTAAACGAAAATCACTTTTTTCCTCCGAAAAGGGAATTTTTCAATCAGCGATAAGGAATTTGACTTACTATAGGGAATTTCATACATCATTTGAATGTGACAGAATGTAGTTGAGAATCGAATTGGAAAAAAACTATGAGTTGGTTCATTTAACGCGAAATGAATAATGGTGGTATGACAGGGATTATTTTTAAATAACTTTTAGCATTTCCTACATTCTGTTGTCTTAAAGCTGAATAGCTTAAAACATAATAATTTGGAAAAAAAATCGAAATTGGAGAACAGTTAAGAAATTCATTGAGCATTCTTAAAAATCTTTTCGTTTAGTCTATCTGATCTAATCTTTACAGAATTATGTAGAGGTTGGCATTGATATTTTTCAAAGAACCAAACTCATTTAAAGAGGGAAAAGTAGTTATTAAATGATGAAAAATATTGAAGAAAAGGGGCACACATTTCTACGGGCTTTCATAACCCTATATATATATATATATATATATATATATATATATATATATATAGGGGTATTCAAAAAGATGGACCCACTTTTATTAATTTCTATTTCAAGAAATATACTCTTAAACTGGATATGAGCAGTCTCCATACTGAAGGCTAAGAGGAAGCTCCAAAATCTTGCTAGCCACCTCGCTCGAGAGGCGATAGCTGAATAAATGGCTGCTATAACTATCAGAGGATTTTTAAATCAATCGCTCCTTCGACGATGGATAAGCCTCTTGGGAAATCCAGACCTAGCTTTGTACCTGTTGTCACCAAGGTCTCCTGATCTCACATCATGTGATTTTTTCTTGTGAGGCTATTTTAAGAAGCCTGTTTACGTCTCATCTTTACCAATAACTCTGACTGACTACTAAGGTGCACTCAGTACCATGTGACACCCTCTTACAAGTGTGAGACGAGTTTGGTAACCGTTTGATGTTTGCTATGCAGCAAAGAGGAGACACATTGAAAATTTATAACCTCAGATAAAATAAAGACTTTGAATGATACGTATGTAGATTGTTTACGTTTAATTTATACTTCATTAAATACAAATTAAATAAATTGGGTCCGTATTTGAATAACCGTTGAGAGAGAGAGAGAGAGAGAGATGAAATATTAGTTAATAAAACATTTAAAACAAAATAAAAAGAAATGGTGAATCAAAATAGAAAAATAGACTCACAAAAACGAAACCCAGCATGTTTAACAGCAATTTCGAGCCGAGCACTCAAGAAGATGCGAGTTAAACCAGTTTCATGGAGCCACCTTTGAGACTTGGTAGGCCGAATTGGAAATAGTCATAGAACAAAAGAGCATATTAATTAAAATAGAGAGAAAAAAAACTTATCTTTCACAAGAATTGAAAAAGAAATCAATAAGTAAACAATTACTTACAAAAATACAAAGAATTGAAGATTCAATTAGGTGAATAGATAAGTAAAACATTTCATTCTGTTCGCAACAAAATAAATTTGTGAAAGTAGATATTAAATACTCAGAAAGCAAAGAACAGAACGTCATTACTACCAGAAAGTCAAAAAAGATGCAAGCTGTTGGTAATAACTTGGTTATCAATTGGATAATTGCATAGTCTTGGATATTGAAGTGTGTAAAGTAATAAAATAGCTTAAGGAATTAGTGAAATAATGAGAAAGCTCTGATAAGGAAAATTATATTCACACCTAGTCCACTAACAAACTGCCTTTATAGACTTAATATTGTGTGACGGATTTGAAAATAGATCGAAATTCACAAAAAAGGTCAATATGTTTATGTACGTAAGTTTTTACAAAATTTTATTGTATAATCAGAAGAATTTAATATTGTTGTGCTTATTTATTTTATGTGCATTAAATTGCTATAACGTGGTAAAGAATTTAGTAGAATATGTCTATAAAAAGGAATATGCAAATTGTTGCTCCAGAAAAGAATTTTAATTACATAGTATTCGAAACCCTCCATTTCTAATTAATTTATTGTCAACTATCTATAAATCTAAATCTGTATAAAATGTAATATTTGGATTAAATTCGTAAGCGTTACCAAAAATAATCAAAACATCTATGCAATGATAAAGAAAGTAAGAATCATATTAATCAATTAATATGTCAATCCCAAAAACAAAATGCAAATAAAAATTGGCTAAGCAAAGCATGGTCACCCTTAATTATTTATTAAATACTGAGACAGTCCTCTAATTTGCTTATGAAAATTTTGACTAAAAGTAAAGAAATTTCTTGCAATATTAGCTTAACGTGAGTATTGAACTTTTCTAGTTTTATTGTATGATTAAAATGATATTTATTCTATAACAGCAAAAGAACTCTAATCAAACGATAAATATCTATGGAGTTGAAAATTTCGAAATCATAACCGTGCACAGAGAATACTTCTATGTCTTTTACGACCTTTATAATTCCAAGGCTGCTTTTAATTACAGTAATTTTTATATGTGATTTTAAGATAATCAATAGTTCTCTAAAATATGATAGAAAATCTCTTATCAGATTTAGTGATGTAGTACATTTTACATTGTCATTTGTAATGTTTCGAAATTTAACTAGATTTTTGTGAAATTTTGATGTTTAAAAATATGTGGATATTTGATATTCGTAAAATATGTGATATTCGTTTCTTATTAAATACTAAAAGAGGATTATTAATTTCTCTATTATTGTATTTGGATATTTAGGAAGCAATATTATTTAACCCGTAACAGGGGAGGTAAAGAAGTAAAACATAACAGAGAACGTATGGTCTCAGAGACGGCTCTTCATCATAAGTTTTTAAAAATCGTTTAGTTAAGATATCATCCTACAACTTCATTTCGATATTTCTTAACCTTTGAACTTACAATAAAAAAAATATGCTTTTACGTTTTAAAATCAAATAAAAGTTTTCCGAGAAAATTTTGCTAGAACCTTAGATTTTTTGATGCAACATTAAAATTTATAAAATTAATAATAAAAACGAATCTATCATACATTAATTGCTACTTTTTTTTATTAATTTAATGTAAATTATAGAATTCAATTGAAGGAAATTCATTACAGCTCAATACAGAAACATTTTGACAATACCTGAACTTTCAGTATTTCAGAGATTTCCTAGAAGCAAACAATTTAATTCTTAAAAATTAGCACAAATATTGCATGACTTCTGCGTGTATTCCAAACAAACGGATTTTTGAAAATATAAATATAATTATGCAGTTATTCCATTTTACTTGGAGAGCACAAACGATATGATTTCATTGATTTTAATTTTGTACCTTCTGTGTACTGCTCCAAACTTCTCTTTTTTTCTGAAATCCGTTATAAAGTCAGGCACAATTCTCAATTTATTTTTGGATTTTCAATCCTATTGTAGGAGTGTTAGACCAGATTTGTCCATTTCATAATCATGCGCAAGAATTCATCGATAAAAAGTAGCTTTCGGAATGTAATCATAAATGTTTCCATAATGTCTTATTTTAGGAGTTCTTATTATGTTACGAGTTGGAGCTCTAACATTTCGATAAGGTTCAACGTAAAACCATTTAAATCTATTTTTCCCATAGTAGTATTTCTCTGAATCACTTGCTGTTTCTAGCTTAGGGAAATCATAATCATCTGAAGAAATTTCCGAGAATGTAGAGTGGGAAATTTCACACATAAAATCTTCTTCACAGTAATTTTCTCGTCTAAAAACACTTCAAACTTCAGCTAAAATCTTTTGAAGTGTAACGGGGATCGGGTGGATGATCAATCTCCTCGGGCCTAATTTCAGAGCCATGATGTGTACCACTGCCGAAAGTTGTAGCACTAAAAGGCAGGTGTGGTCTCACAGACTATTCTTGAAGAATGCGATGGAATTTCAACCGGAAGTACGTCCCAAAACTTTATGACAAGAAGGTCTGATGTTCAAGATCCCAAAACAGGAAACTAGAGGAAGAATCCTTTCTGTTGGGCTAAACATGTAATAGGGTTGATGGGAGGAACATGCTGAGCAGTCTGTGAGATTACAAGTCCCCTGTTACGGGTTAATATATATTCACTCAGCAATTTATATAGTAAAATTTATATATAATTAAGAATTTTCTGGAACTTTATCAGTACAAACCACCACAAAATCTCTCTACAAACTATCAATAGAAACTGCAATGTAACGTCACTTCTACTCTGAAACTCAAATTTAAAATCTTTCTCAAGACACAGGATGTAAATTCATCAAAGGCCTCAATAAGCAATCTATATTTAATTGGAAATTTAAAAATGAAATCATCAAAATCCCCTGTGATTTGATTTCTTGTGATTCTGTTAGAAATCATTATACTGAATCCAGTGCCCTTAAGCATAAATTCCCTTGGTAAATTGTTTCCAACAATATTTAAATCGTCCTTGATAACATGCACACGGTGTGGATCTATATATTGCTTATGGTAACAACATAAACAAACTTGTGGCTTTTGTAACTTTGAAATTTTATTGTAATTAAAAATAAATCTCTCAAGTTTCTTATTGTATTGAAAGCACTTTTATGATATTGCTGACTGGAAATAAAAACCAGAATAACTAATTTTATTAAAAGATTTATTCATAAATAGAAAACGAAGTATTCTCTAATATAATTTCCTCTAGAATTCAACCCGTTATTCACTTCATGAAAAAGATAGTTATACATATTTTTAATGATAGATAAACCCTGAGTATCTGGAAAACCATTACCATCTAAAATATTGGAAATAACTTTAACTTCTCTTTTATTTAGTACAAACATATAATTAATATGTTCCAAGTTACAGTTCATTTCAAACTTATAACCCAATTGATACATTATTTTCTTAATTGTTTCAATGTCCCTATTTTCCTCTTGCGTCTAGGTCTAGAAACTTCACTCAATTATTAGGATTATAAATCTGATTGCGTCCTTCTTGATTGTAAAATTGTAGGTTATTTTGTTTAATAATATGCAAGAATCACACCATGCAATATATATATATATTCTTGGTTCTATATTCCATTCCACCACATTTCTCTCTCTTTTTGTCGCTTTATATTTTTTAATTTTATAGTTATTATTGAACCTGTTTATTACTATTACACGGTTGTTTGTTTTTAAATTATTTTTACTCTAGAGAACAACACATTCTTAATGATTATTATCCATCTATTTTTCATTTTCCCTTATTTTTTAAAGAAATTATTTATAAGCTAATTTTTTAGTTTATTAAACATGTTAAATATTAAGAGTTTTTTTCTCGATATTTTTTCTGCAATTTTTTTTTTCATTAAATAATTTTAAGTAAATGAATTTTTATAGCTCCTTTAAATCAATCAATCTATTTATGTGGTTTAGATCGCTCAAATTTTTTACTTCAGTGGTGAATTCATTCAGGGAATAAAGAAGGAAATCGCGTGCGTATTTGTATGAAATTGTTCAGTGTTTACTCTGTTTGCAAATGCTTTAAATTAGTAATGTTTGTTTTATTTGTAAGGCCATTTGTTCAGTGTTTTGCATTAGGAAGTTAAATGCTTTCTGTATTGATTTTGTCTTCTTTGAAAAGATTCCACATTTTATATTTATGATGACGCTTCGTTGGTAAATATTTCATATTACTTTATGTTTTAGTTTGCTTACCTTTGAGATTATTTTTTGATTAAATTAATTTTTCTCATTTTAGTTAAGGTTTTTAATTCAGGTTACAATATTTTAGAAATTAGTTAAATGTAAATTGGTATTTTGTAATGTAACACATCGATCAATAACTCCCGAGTCTAACATTGAAAACAACTTTTTTTTTGCAAAATTTTTTTTTATTCATCAACATAACACCTTTTGTTAATTATCTTTTAGGGTGATACAATCGTTCCAACGCTTTTCCAAGTCTTTTTTTTTTCCCAAAAATAATTTTTTTTTTCTTTTTTTTTCGCAAGAAATCTTTTTTGTTGCGAGTAAATAGCGATAAACAGCTTTCTGAATCATCGACTCGTTGCTGTTTTTGTTCCATCGAAAGCAATCGTGGCACCCACTTGGAAAAAACCTTTTTCACTTCACTTCAAAAAACCTTTTTCCTGGTCCGATCGACTTAAAATTTTGACACGTTTCAAGCAAAGGTTAGTACTCTAGAAAGACCTGGTTACTGGTTTACTACGAGCGCCATCTCTGGGTTAGTCTCGGGAGTTATTGATCGATGTGTTATTTGAATATTCTTCCTGTGTTTACCTTTTTTTCTATTTTCAGTGTTTGAATTTCTAATTTGTTACCAACTTTTTACAGTATTTCGGCGAAGGTGGATTTCCAACAACGTGAAGGGGGAGAGAGTTAATTTTGGTTTTTCTCTTTGGTTGCTGGCGTTGTTTCGAACCCTGGACCAATGGGTCAGAAGAGGGAAGTTGACTGTTCGCTTTTTGCTGCGCCTTTAACAATCGGACTAAAAGAGACGTCTCCTTCGGATTAGTTATTAAAACGTTTTAACTTCTGGAGTTGTTGTTGAAGAGAGTCCTTGCGTACTTCCCTCTCCTGTTTATCGTAATGATACGAAGAGAAACATTTTAACTGATATTTGTAAAGAAGCTTGTTTTTCCAGTCATTACGGCAATTGATAAACATCGCCTCCCTATTACATTGAAATTTTTTGGAACAGTTTCCATTTGACATCGTCGACTGTCTCTAGTGGAATGGCCGGTTACGTGGTCATGTGGGCCGTAGACGAACTATCGCTAGTTGTTATTTATGCATGGTTGTCTTAGAAATACAGGAGCGAGATATTTTTATCTTTTTTTTTTCTTCGGGGGCATATGCAACCAGTAGTTCTAGGCTACTATTTGCATATGCCGCCGAATGCTACCAAGTCCTGGGTCACCACTTTGGCGTCTAGTGATTTTTGACCCCGTAGAAAGGGAGAGCAGTTGGTGACCTTGAAGAGCTAGTGGCGTTTCGAGCCCTGGACCCAGTGAGTTCGAAGTTGACCCCTCGCTTTTTGCTGTGCTTTTATATATAATATAGACAGACAGACAGACAGACAGACAGACAGACAGACAGACAGACAGACAGACAGATAGATAGATAATATCGAAATAAAATGAAACTTATTCAAGCAAACAATATATCTCCATTGTGAAAGAAGTCAATGTGGAAATTACATAATTTGTTAGTTACTGTAACATACTTCCAAATGAGATAAGTAAAAATTTCCCCCTATTATAACACATACATGTGTCATATAATCCCATTAATTTTTTTTACTTCTAAAAATAAACATCATACTTATTAGAAACCATATTGCGCCATATGTGGCTTGAAGTAATATGTGGTTGTAAATGGCAACTCCGTTTAAAAAAACTAATATTGAACACGTTTTAATAAATATCATTAAAAAAGTACCTTTGCATTATCATTTTTTAAAAAATATGAATAAATTGGAAAAGATAATGATCTTGCAAACAATATACTCCTATTTTTAGGAAATCAGAAATTCCATATATCTGTCTGGTAATATGCATATTGATTATTTCCCTAAAATGTTGCCAGATGCCTTTTTAGAAGAAATAGTGCATGAATAAAACATGTATGCTACATTAAAAGGGGGGAAATGCCCTTCTCTTCATGAATGGAAAGTATTCATAGAAATAATTTTTTTTTTTGAAACATACCTTCAATGTTCTAGATTAAAACTTTACAGGCACCAAAAAACGGCAAGATACTAATCAAATTGCTGATAATACTACGTAAAATCGCTTCGTTGAAATAGGGAAATATCTTCATTTTGTTCTAAGTAATGCATCTCATGACAGTAAGGATAAGCTGTATAAAATCAGACCAATATCAGTCCCTTTTCCTAGAGTGTTTGCTAACTGCTGCGACCCGGGAAAGTATTTGTCAGTGGATGAAAGGATGATTACATTAAATGGAAGGTCAAACATCAAATAATACATAAGTAATGAGCCCCATCCATGGGGAATAAAGTGCCGGGTGTTAACTGGAATTTCTGGCTCTGCTTATGCCTTTGACATTTATCAAGGTGCAAATGGTGAATCTCAGGAATTTCGTACAGAATTTGGAGCAGTTAGAGGTGTTATATTGAGACTTTGTAAACTTATAATGCATAAAAACACAAAATATTTTTTGACAATTTACTCACGACAGCTCCTCCTTCGTTGACAATTGTTGATTTTTTCAACAGGAACAATACGTAAGAATAGGTTACAAGAAGCTACAAATAGATTGAAACCTGTCAATGAAATGAAACGTGATCCAAGAGGCACACTTTCGATCCCCACAAGTAAGGAAAACTTTTTAACAAGGTGGTTCGACAACTCCGACCAAGTGCATTGCAGGATCCGCAAACAATGAAACGCTGAAAAGTGCAAGCTCTTGATGAATTGAGAAGAAATGGTGGTGAGCATTATCTGATTAAAGCTGAGGGGAAATAGGCTGCCTTAAATTGCCAAATGCCACTTATCCGGCTATTTCGGGAAAACTAGATACATATGTG
Source organism: Nephila pilipes (assembly GCA_019974015.1). Taxonomy (NCBI): domain Eukaryota; kingdom Metazoa; phylum Arthropoda; class Arachnida; order Araneae; family Nephilidae; genus Nephila; species Nephila pilipes. Next base: position 272,254 of record BMAW01079162.1, on the reverse strand, counting down.
CTCGATGAAAGGAAGCACTATGTTTTGAGCACTTCAAGGCTTTTCACTCAAGATGGTTTTTCTAATATCTGTAATTTCATTGTATTAAGTAATAATTGCCAAAATATCCTTTATCCTATTAAAATAAAAATAAAAATTGGTTTAAATTTGTCACCTATCAGTTTCCTTTCACTTTTCTGAATAGGCCTGTTTGTGACCTTTTAAACTTACAAATTTCATGTGATGCTCTTCAAATTTCCCTTACTCGAACAAATAATTTTTTTCTACAGAATTTGAAACAAGAATTTAAGTATATTAATTCATAGAATTATTTTTTATTGATCTTTTCATAATTCATGAGCGAGAAAGTTAAAGATTACCCTTATGGGAAAAGTGAGGTGGTTGGTTTCCTTGAAAGCCTTCTGAAACTTGAAGCATTCCTCTTCTAAATGTTGAGGAATAGAAGAGTCCCAGCCTCGTTTAGTAATCCACAGTAGAATTAATAGAATATCTTCGTGGAAACTGTTCAAAGTGAAAGGAAACCTACAGGATCGAAAATGCGAGAAGATTAGTATAAAATGCTTCTCTTTATGAGAGGTTGTGAGAGTCTAAGCGCACTTTTGAAAACAAAAATGTCAGTAGATGAATTTCAAAATAAACCTAACACTTTAAAACTTTCATTTGGATATAGAAGTATATCAACACACGTATTCCTAGAACAATATTCTTGAAAATGTGTAAGAATTTCAAGGGAGTAGGAATTCCATTTTCTTAAATTGAATCCACGAACACCCGGAATACAAACAATGTCCTTGTAAATTGGAATTGCATTATACGGTATTTGACCCTGAAAATAAATCATCCATGAAAATGTCCTCTTGTAATATTTTTGAGAGAATAGGGTGGTCTATACAATCGAGCAAAACCTGCTTGATGTATTCTGTTTGCCAAAAGCGAAGCTGGCGCTAAGACATACAAAGAATTTTTCAGCTTATAAGTGAGGTTATTTTCGTTGGACTTATATCTCCAAAGAATCTGTTGATAGTTTTATTCTTCAACAGTTACTGAAATTTTTAGGTACACCTTTTCTATGTCCGCTGTAAACATTATTTCAGCATACCGAAAATTAAGCAGAATTTCAAAAATATCCGATCGTAATTTGGGACTCACTCCTAATTCAAAAATGTACCATTTGCAGTTTTGCAAAATGCGTCAAAAATTACCATATATTTAGCTATTGTACTGGAAAGTTTAATGACAGTGTGGGTGGTAAAATATTGTTTATCGGTAATAAGTGAATTCTCATTCACTAAGTTATGTCACCTAGCAGTTCTTATTTGTTTTTAAATTCTTTGTATTGTTTTTCAAACTCTGGATCATTTTTAACTTCCGTTCCCTTTTTAACAAGTCAGATATTGTTGAGGGTTTTGAATCTCCAAATTCGGTTTTCGTTTTGTAAAATGAAAGTTTGAAAACTTAACGTCTGTATGAGTATACAGAAGTTATATTTTGAAATTGTATTTCAACAAACTGTTTTTCAGGTGTTAACAATGTATTTTTTTATACAGGTTATTTCTTTTTAATTTCCAAAAACGTTTTAACGCTATCTCGATATTTATTTCATAAATGTGCAAACTAGAATTATAATTTGATATAGGGTATTCAAAAAAATTTCTAGAAATAAGAACGCTGAAAGGTGAATTCTGTACTATTAAATTACTTTAAGAAAATAATTTGTCCCTTAAATAAAACAGAAAAACATCAATACCGATAATCATATCAATATTATTTGGAATAAAAAATTTCACATCAGCTAGGCTTGTAATTTTGAATGCAAGAATTATGCTTCATTTCTTTTAAACCCGTTAATGGAGCAGTCAGTTTCCGTAAGCTTTCTCTCGCAGCTTAATCTTGGGATCATGCAATGAAAGCAAATCCATTTCAACTCATCCCTTAGTTATTGCTATTTTGAGCCCCGTAAGCCTTTCACTAGAAATCTTGCGTTTTTCTTTTAATTCCTAAAAGCTTTACACATTTCTCAGAAATAAAAGCTGATTCACTCCCTCTATCAGCAGTAATTCTAACCTCACAGTTTTGTTCGAAAATATTTGTACCAAGTGAATAAATGTCAGATAATCAAGTAAAAAAAAGTTTGTGTATTGAACCCATAACTTTTTTGTTTCGATTGTCTAATAAATGATCGTCGTTGTCTACTGTTTTACCTTGAACAGTTTGCTTGGATTTGTTAACTGAAACAGAATAATTTTGAAAATTGTTATCATGTATTAATAAATGATGTTTTTCCTTGCAAAAATGTCATGTGAAATTAGATCTTCACTGTGATTGTAAGGAATTGACTTGGTATAATGATTTCACTAGTAATTTAATTATTATTTTTTTTAAAAGTTATCCTATATTTTGACAATCGCAGAAAGAAGTTCATCTTTATTTCCTGATACAAATCCACATAATATTTTAATTTATTCATTCATACAATACCAAAATCTGCTCATTCAGTGGTTCTCATGCTTCAAAGCAGTAGGGATAATCCTTCCTACACTTTTCGTCTCTAGCTAAAATACCTAAAGAACCTTAAATGTAATACCACTAGAACTGAATAATCCTTACAATTAATCTACGAACAGGGAAAGTTTATCCCCTTCTGCTTTAGTAGTGAAGGTGAAAAGACGCATGTAGCGTCCACCGAATTCATCTTGCATTCTTTCTCCCTCTCTCTCTCATTGTACGTAAAAATAAATAGACTTTAAAATATGCATTAGCTTTTTACTCAGTCATGACTGCAAAATAAACAAAATAAAATAGACCTGTTCATACACACACACACGCACACACATACACACACACACATACACACACACACACATATATATATATATATGAAACATTTTGGCGATGTAATATTGTTGTTGATATTTAGTAAAGTAAGGCAGCAGTAACCAGAAATTAATGTTTCATTTTATATGACAATTTTGGAGCATTCCATGCATTTATAATTCTAGTCCAAGATGAAATAAAGGGCGCTATGTTGCTTGGCTCACACATCAAGTGTCAGCAGAGAAAAGAGAGTGATTAACTGTTAATGACGACTTGTATAGTCCAGAAGAATGGAGAAGTTGCGAACTTTTGTCAATTCAGCAATTAAAAGGGGTTCTCGATACTATCATTACACACACGATTCTACGAAATGGAGGTTTTATAGCTATAGTGAAAGCTGCAGCTTAAGATTCTTGAGAGATTGGTTGAGACAATTAGGTCGGGCGTGAAAGAGATAAAATATGTTAAAAAGAGAAAGAAATTTAAATAGAAGAAAAGAAGGTGAGGACGTTAAGTTTTCGTCACACACTCTATTACCTGAGCTGAAATTGGTACATTTCCTTTTAAATATTTAATTAAATCTATACAAAAAAATTCTAATTTTTATGTGTGTCTAATAAAATTCATTACATTTATATACCAATGCATTTCGCATTAAACATTTGTATTACAATTCATAAAATACTTTTTTTTTTATTGTATTTGTCTGGAAAACACAGAATATATAAAGAATTAGAAAACATTTCAATGAATTTTTTTGCTTTGAATTATTTAGTAATATTCAATGTTGATTTAGAAGTCTAAAATATTCATAAATAAAAAATTCATTTAAATATTCTTGTGATGTATGCAATATGCAACGAATCTTCAAATCCAGCTTTCCGCTGTGAATAATTTCATTAGAATGTGCAAAAATGTTATCCTCATAATCAGAATGTTTTTTATTCGATTCAGATAAATAAAAAAGACATATGTTTGCATTTAAAATAAATAAGTTTTCGTATGTTAAATGAATAATGAACTATAGTCTTATTTTGCTGTTGGGTGGCACAAGAAAATAAAAATAGATTGTAGGAAAAAGATAGTTCATGAAATTATAAAGAGTATTGATAAAGAAAGAAAGAGATATTTTTAAATCAAAAGATTTATCCTCGATATCTGGGAAATTTGTACTGTTAAATATAAAATACAAACAAAATTGTTTTAAGTTAAAATTTAGTGTAGTTTTCAAAACAGGGAGACCTGAGTTTTATAGAAGAATGAACAAGTGTTTACCTGAAAATTTAAATAAATTTCAACGTTTACAAATAATGTATTGATTAAATATAGATCATTTATAAAATCAAAATTTTACAATACTATGCAAAGTTATGCGAAATAAAACTCTGTAATTAAATACATAAATATTTTAAGAAATTAAAAGTTTCATTCATTCTATTCAAAGGAAATTCTATCGATTTAAAGTACTTGATTGAGTAACTCAAGAACTTGATGAAGTAACTTTAGTTGTTATACGGTTATATTAAATAGAACTGATACAAGATTTCCAAAACAGTGCATTTTATTATTGCGATACTCAATGCATGATTGTTTTTTAAATTTTAAACCTAAAATTTCTTTTATTGTAATAATAAACTTTATTTTAATACATGAATTAAATTCAAAAGCTTTATTTAATTAATATACATTTCTACGATAAGCTTAATTCTTATTTTGAAGATCAAATGAAACCTTTAATACAGCTATAGTAGAAGAAATACCAGAAATTTCAAAAAGATATTGTAATTGAAAAAAAAACGTAAAACATCAAAAATTTGGAAAAAAAAAAATTAGAAAGTAATATATTTAAAGTTATAATAGCTTTTAGACCGTTTGTTTGAGTTATTGTAGAATTATTGTCCAAACTATCCCCATCAACAAAATAAATTATTAAAGAGGGAATAAAAACCAAAAATGCATTTAAAAAGAAATTAAAAGCAAAAACAAAACCATAAATGAAAACAATTCAGAAAAAAAAACCAATACATATCCAAATAAATGCTTGAAAACAAGAACTAAAATAACAATGGAAGAAAAATGTTATTAAAAACATAAAAAATGTACCAAAAAGAGAATATATATATATGTGCAGCGACTCTCTTCTACACCAACGTTAGAAGTTAAAAGGCCTTACTTAATAATCCAGATGAGATGTCTTTTTCAACCCGTTTGGTAAGAGCATGAAAAGAAGCGTCTGGTCAACTTTCCTTCGGGCCCACTGTACCAGGGTTCGAAACAACGCTGCCACATCAAGGTCATCAACTCTCTCCTCTCTTAGGGGTCGGAAATCCACTGGCTGCCGAAGTGGTGACTGAGGACTTGAACACTAGATGGCAGCACAGCCTATATCTACTGATTTCATATGCCCCCGACTCAAAACACTTGCCTCTGTACGTCTGACTAAGACAAATGCACACAAATCACGACTAGCGATATTCCGGCTCTGGAGCACGTGTCAACGAGACCTGCCACTCGACACGAGACAGCCAATGACTCAAATGGAAAATGTCCCAAGCAAAACTCAATTCAACAGGGAGGGGATGTATATCAATTGCAGTAATGGCTGACAAAATCAAAAAGGCATTCTTCTGTAAAAACCAAGCAAACAAAAGCAACTTTCTCTATCTCTTCGTATCATACTGATGATACTGGAGGAGGAGTATGCAGCGACTCTGTTCTACAACAACGTTAGAAGTTAAAAGGCCTTACCCAGATGAGATGTCTTTTCAGCCTGATTGGTAAGAGCATGAAAAAAAGGGACTGGTCAACTTTCCTTCGGAACCACTGGACCAGGGTTCGAAACAACGCTGCCCCATCAAGGTCATCAACTCTCTTCTCTCTTAGGGGTCGGAAATCCTTTGGCCGCCGAATATATATATATATATATATATATATATATATGAGAGTATAAATACGTATAGATTATTTTTAAAGGATTACTTTAACTCTCTTTGATTTAAATTAATTTATTTCCTTAGTTTACATTTTCTTCTTTTTCTTTGATTGAATTATTATTTTGATTTGGGAGTTCTGCTTAGTTGTTGGTTTTGTACCATCTTGTATTGATGTAATTTACTGAAGTTGTGAATGTTTAATCTTTAATTTGGAGACAGTTTAGAATTACAATCTCTCCTTTTTTGAATTGAATTTCTAAATACTTTTCTCTTGCAATATGTTTTTATAGATGTTAGTAAGATTTTAATATATAGTGCTTTGTTTTAATTTTTAAAATGTGCTGTTTTTATTTTCTTTTTCTTAATTATTTACATACTTAAATGTATTTTTAAATTTTCTCTGTAATATATATTTTTAATAAATTTAATGACTCTTTTACATAAAAATATTTTGTACTCTTAAATTGTACATAATTTACTTTTAGCAACGATTTTTCTTTCTATACTTTTAATAAAAATATTTCAATATTTGTTATTTATTAGTTTTAATTTTTTTAACTTTAATTTTGGTTCTTATTGGCTATAATTTGAGTTTTATTATTAATTTATATACATTTAAAAATATAAAGTCTATTTAACATAAGCAATTATACATACATATATATACACACACACGCACATATATATATATGTGTGTGTGTGTTTATAAATGGTATAATAATATATTTGTTTTACTTTATTTTTATCATTGCAATAATTATGTCTTTTATTATTAACTTATATACATGTTTCATTTGCATGTATATTTACGTTTAATTTTCATATAATTATATATTACAACTTTAAATATTTTCTTTTTTTCTTTTCTTTTTTTTTTTTTTTTTATTCATTAATAATTACATCTCCTTTGGTGTTTCTGGTCGTCTATTTATTCTTCATTTAATTTACTTTCTTTTGAATTTTGCATGATTTTTCATTTATAATTAAATTTGAATAACACATTTTCATTCACATTTCTGTTTATAATTTTCGTTATTTTAATATTCTTTGTTATTTGACTATTTTATAGTTTAATATATGTCTTCTTTCTCATTAATTCAATTCTGTCTTTTACATCTTGCTTTAATTTCTAACTAAAACGTTATATTTGCTTACAATAATCACATGTGACAGCTTTCTCAAGTTAGGGAGCGGGATAACACTATGAGTGGGAACATATCGAACAGGAAATATTGTCAAAATAAGATTAATTTACCAAAAGAAAAATAAAACAAAATCCATCCTGACGTAAAAAAAGTTAAATACCCATTTGCCATTATATAATACTCTTATAAATATGATTGTTTTAGTGCTGCACAATGTACTAAATAATTAATGCATCAATAATAAATTAAAACAAATTCAATAATTTTTAAGACGAATGTCGTTCAATAAGTCCTTGGAAAAGGATTGAAAATCAAATTATTTTATACAGACGTTTTTCAACGTAATCTCTTTTTCACTCTATATACTTTTCCAAGCGTTTTTATAAAATTTTAAGGCCATCTGACAATTAAGATTTCGGAAGGTCCTCAAAATAGGTATTTGTTTGGGAGGACCTCTTCGTTCGACTTTAACCAATGTCCAACGAGCCATTATTTTTAAAAGTTTGGAAACCAAAAAAAAAAAAAAAAAAAAAATTGGGGGCCAAATCCATGGAATATAGTGAATTTTGTAATAATTCAAACTTTAATTCCTGGATTTTGGGTATCGAAAGAGCATTGGTATGCACCCATGCATTGTAATTATGGAAGATGATCTTTTCGAAATGAGGGCGTGTTTTCTTGGTTTCTTCACTCTAACAGTGGTCGTCATCTCGCCGGCAAATTTCACCGTCTTTGCTTCCTTCAGAGCCCCTTCATCTTTAAAATCCACTGCTTTTACTGTTCCTTTATCTCTTGAGTGTAGTAGTATTCCAACTTTTCGTCCGCAGTTGGTGTCGTTAGCTCAGAAACTCGTCAGCGAAAAAGAGCCAAAATAGCGGTGAAAAAGCGCCAAAATAGCCTCACATTCTACCTCACTGTTGCGTTTATTTTCTACAGAGAGCAAATGCGGCACTCATCTTGGCGAGAATTTTTTGTAAAATTATAAACTCTGCACCTTGCAACATACCAAGGCTCTCAATTATTTGGCTCACTTCGATTCGATGATCACTCACAACCACATCGTTGATTATGTCTATCATTCCGACTGTAGTGACTTCCACTGGAAGTCTTAATCACATTTTGTGGATGTACGGCTACATTTAAACTCTTTTACCCAATCGTAATCAGTTGCAAATAAAGGAGCAGATGTGCCGTGAACTTCATGTAACTCAGCTTTGATCTCTATCGGTGTTACGCCTTTTACATTACTGCCTTAAACTCACTTCACTTCATTTTTCTAAATAAACATAAGTTTCTTGCCTCAATCGACATCCATGTAATGAAAATAACTGAGGCCTTGACAGCTTTATAGTGAGTCATGATGCTACGAACGCCATCTCTTTGATTTTTTAAGGACTTAGTGAATGATCTTAGTAGCACCTTAGGGTCTTGCAGAACAAATGATTTCGAAAGAAGGTTTAATATTAGAAATAGACACTTTGAGTTCTTTTGCTATATTAATCTGAGATCTATATTTTCTCTTCAAAGCATCCACTACAGAAATAATAGACTTCGTAAAGTTAGGACCATAAAATTGGTAATGGCATGTCCAAAAATCAAAGAAAGATTTATTTCTAAAACCTTTTGATTTCACCATTTGCTGTCAAGTCTGTGAAGATTTCTTCATCGGCGGTTGTATCCTTTGGAGTCATCCACACAGTGAACTATGTTAGCTCCATCGGTGCATATTCCAATGCAATTTTTCCACTCTGTGTGCAATATCTACATTTCCTATATCGTTTATAAATTCATTTTAGGTATCAAATAATACGACTGTCGTTACCTTGAATTTTGTTGGTTTGCAGTAAAGTAGTTATTTTACTGCTGACATACCATAACAAAGTATAACATAAACAAAGAAATAAGCATTTTTCTACTATTAGTTTCCTGCTCAAGCTGAATTGGAAAGAAAGGCACATACGCAATTTCTGAAAAGCTGATAATGTACATCTTCAACTGTGTCACTAATTCAACGTAGGTAACAGTGTCATTTGATAATGATATGGACCGCAAATGTTTTGTTAAATTATCTCCAAACATAGTTGCTACAATTTCAATTGCTGATGACAAAACATTTGCAATCATTTTACTTATAATGCAAGGCATTTACATCTGGCTATTTTGTATGAAACTTTGTGAGATGCAAGTTAAGCTAGCTTTTTCATTCATAAAGAGTTTTATAAAAACTATTTTTGCTTTTCAAATCATAGTAATTTGAAGAATTCTCGGTTTGTTAATATACTCATTATGAAGTGATTCCAAATATCGTTCAAGTTTCATGTGGTCAGCTTTCAAAACTTTCAAGCAAAGGATATTCAGATACCTTTTTCTTCTGCTTTTACTTCAATACTGGTGAGCCCAAAATTTAAGTATTCTTGAAAATGTTTTCTTAATTTTATTTTCTGAACCACACCCATATGAGCATTTATTAAATCTCACTATCACCTAATTCGAGCTTACGCCCACTCAAACATTTATCCATGATACTGTATAGGTCTATTGCCTTGAATATTTAATACCATGAATCATAGTTAACATGCATTTTACAACAAACACTTCACTATAGATTCGATAGCCACAGAAGAATCGACTAGACTGGATGGAATTGAACGATGAGCAAGATTCATGCACATTAGCGCCAAGTTCGATCCTGACTTTCCAGAATGTTCGAGTCAAATCAGAACTTTTTGACAAGCTGCGAGAGTGTCCGATGTACTGGACTTAAGACAGAGATCAATAGAGTCATCGATTCTGGGTTTGTCAATGCAACAGATGGGTTTTGCCGAACATCAATACATTTACTTATTCTTTGGAATTTGTAAGGTTTGTAATTTGTTCATAGTATAACTTTAGCTTTAAACCCCTTGTTATTGAATACATTATTTTTATATAAGAAGGGGAGAGAATGACGGAAATTATGATTGAAAACTGGGTCGCAATCACTAAAAGACAGTGAAAAATTGACGTAAGAACAAAATATTCTTGCTAACTTGTGGAATATAACATAAAAAATAATAAGCTTTGAGGTGAGCAATAAAAGAAAGATAAAATAATGATATTTAAAATATATTTCATGTTACATTAAACCTAGGAATGTTTCTTGTTAGAAACTTTCCTGACGATATCGTAATATCTAGATATTGACAAATATCTTGAATACGATCACAGGCCCTTTACATCAGTGATGTAGCGGTGTATCTCTTTATTAGCAGACAGTATTTAATGTTATAGATAGATAAATTGTACTAAAAATCAATTCAATATTTTCTTAACTTTGAAGTTCCCCTTTTATATAATATGCTTAAAGTAAAAAATCTTGTTAGTATTAATAAAAACCGATTATTTTTAATATTGACCTTATGTTTTGATGAATATAATGAATAATAATCACATTTACGGTAGTATATTTATAATTACAAAGACGTTTGGTCAATGTGACTCCCGCTATTTTGATTTCGCTGAAGTAATGTTAATCATATGGAATTTCGACTTTAATTCTCACGTCTTCCCTATATGATCTATTTGAATGCAATAAAGTGCATCTGAAAGAGCAAAAAATAATGAATACTTCTGTGGAATTTCTTTCCCCCTCCGATTTTATTTTTAAGTATCGGAAAACTTGCGAACGAATCATTATAATAGGGTTAAAAGCATTTTTAAAAGTCGGAGTTAAAAAGTAATTCCACAGAAGCATTCATTGTTTTTCGTTTTCAAATGCACTTTATTGTATACAAATAGATCAAATAATAAAGATGTGAGAATTAAAGTCGAAATTCCAAAGGATTAACATTACGTCCACGAAATCAAAATGGCGGGTAGACGGGAGCGTTAAGCATAACATATAGCTCGGACCCTCACACTTTAGCATAATTTTAATATGCAATATGAAGAGCGTGAAATAACAGTAATATTAAAAATAAAATTCGGTCAACATAAAAGCTCTCTTATAATAACGACAAGTATTATTATGTTATATTCGACTAGGATACATTCCTTATTCATTACATTAAAGAAATTTCTTTTCACTGAAGCACCAAATGGTGACAAAAAAATGTGAAGTGATGAAAAACACATGCATGTATAATGGCAAATTTCAAACCGATTGTGTCAAAAATTATTACATTAACCAATCTATATAGGCCGTTATTAATAACAATTGGTTGGGTAATAAATTCTCCTAAATATTCATTTTAAATTGTTTATTTTTTTTAGTGTTAATATAGACCGACTAATAATAATAACCGAACAATCGCATGTAGAGTAACATTTATTTGAAACTCAAATTTCACATGGCTAGTAAAGTCACAAAATTTAATTCATCAAAACTGACGTCAAATATAACCGATAACATTATTCCTTAGGAAACCAAATAAATAATAAAGAAAACATTATAAATAAAAGACGAATTATGTTCCAGACTGTTATGTTCATGGTATAATTTTTGATGAAAAATATTTTTAAAAAACACATCAGTTCCAGAATATTTATATATATATATATATAATCCAGAATATATATCGAAAACAAATGTACAAATAAGCATTAATACATTATACAATACTTATAGAATCAAAACTTAAATTTAATATTAGGTAGTAGTAATCATACATTTTGAAAGAACACATAATATTGATAAATATATAAATCTAAAAAAAATATTAATTATTTAATCTTAAAATTAAAACTTATTTTGAAAAAATAAGGAAAATAATTACATGATTAACAACGAAAAGAAGAGACAAGGAACAATAAAAATAGATGCGCGAAAAAAGAAAATCCTTCTAAAAATTCAACCAAATGGATATAGAGTTATTTAATACCGCCAAAGGCTTAGAATAATGCTATTCTACTTAAACATGTTTTAGTGATTAAACGTTCGCAATCAGTAAAACAGCTCTATAAAGAAAAATGTTAAATTAAATATCACGAACCAAATAAATATGATTAACCGTTAGAAATGTATCGAAACAGCATCTAATTTTTAAATGTAAATTCAAAGGAAACGTAATCATCAAATATAACATAATTCGAATGCAAAACAAGAGAATTAAAGTTTTTAAAAACTTGTAAGACCAAAAAAAAGTTACTCTCCCATATCTTTAAACAATCTTAATGTAGACCACTTTCGTCCATAACTAAAAATTTCAGCAATATATATATATATATATATATATATATATGTGTGGGTGTAAAGGTAAAAACAAGACTATTTAAAATAGAAAAATAGTATTTAGTTAACCGTGTATGAACAAAATAACCCAATGTCAAAGTAATTATTTATATACATCAGGCTACTTGAAGGCCTTCAAATTTGATTTATAAGCATGAATTGATAATCATAGACATCTACAGTAAAATACAAATGCCTTTTAACCATCTGGATTAAACACATCATAAATAACTACGCTTTTGTCTTGTTATATTGGTTTCCTTCATTTACTGCTATTGAAATTAAACATTAAGTTTTCTAAAATATGATTTTGTGAAATTTCTGGTGGAGGCTTGAAAATTTAAGTTTTTTTTTTTAAAACAGAAGCTAACTAAAACGTAGTTTTTCCGTTCCAGGTCATGTGTTGGGATGTAGAACTGTTATCTGTTACCTTATAAAAAACAAAATGGGTCGTCCATTCAGCTGGAATCTATGAGAAATTCAATGCAAAAAGAATAGATTTGAATACTTCTCAGATATTTATTTTCTTATGAAGAGTAAGTTTCAATTCTCTTTTATTTAAACAAGTTAAAAATTATAGTATTCAAACACATATTGTAAAAAAGGAATAAGTACTTTAATTCTAATCATGAAAACAAATTATTTACATTCATGAAGAAGAAAAGAAAATTACTACAATTTTGAATATTTGACAATCATTTTGTTTTAAATAGATTAGCGCAGGAAAAATCTACATCGAGATCTTCAAAACAAGATAGCGGCAGTGATTATGATCGCTACTTATAACCGGATTATTTCTCTAGAGTCGTGAGTTCGAGCCCTGTGGCCACTAACAATTTGTAATGTAGCATGATAAATCTGACTAGCCTCCGCACACTTATGTGGCGTAATGTGGAAGCTTGGAGAGTCAGGTGTCATGCTGATCACTTGACCAAGATTCAAAATTACGTTCATCGCCTGTAATCCTCAAATTGCTTCTAAGTACGACGTTCATAAAGTAGTCATTGAAAAGAAAATAAGCTAATTTAAATTCCTAGTATCAAAAATTATAATTTATAAGATTTGTGGCATAGATATTAGCTTGAGAGATAGCTAAAAACAGTTTTTGAATACCAACACATTAACTAGGTATAAAGAAGATAGTTAAAACGTTCACAGGCTAATGTTCGATTGGATTATACGTGCTATACACTGTTATACTCTTATATTATACTTCTATGCACAACTAATTCAACTTAAATGCAGAACGAAAATATTACTAGCAAACCACTTTTAATATCACGAATAACTATTTTAACATATAAAAATGAAACAGAAATCAAATATTTTCGAGACATCATTTTCTTTAATCATAGATTATTTAAAAAGGCACAATAAAAACGCTTTGATCTTTCACGGAGTTTGACTCCAGAAAATCATTAACACGATCATTTAGGGAAGACGTGTAATAGAGAATAACATATTTGTTTTATTAGACAGAATCAATAACAGGATATTTGAACAAAAAATATTTGTTAATGATATTCAAAGATAGGAACGAGGAAAAGGTAACATTCCTATTCTGGTCGGAAGAGATATGTGCCATACATTTCCGTTAAATTTGAGTATTTTGGATTAACACATTCACGGTGCAACCTACGTGATAATGAACTCATGAGAAGTCGAAATAAAATAAAGCATACAACTTATGATAATCGACCGCCGTCTCAGAGGGACACTCAAAGTTTCAAAATTCTGACGCATCAGTGGCAGTGAACGTGTAAAAATTGTAAAAGGACAAAAATAAAACACTTCTAAAAATATTAATAAAGAATAGGCTTATTTGGGGTAGCATTTTTTTTTCCCCGCCCCGCGCCATTATGATTTCTACGGTAAAGAGATTTAAAAAAGAAAAAACAGAAAGTATTGAAAAAAACTGCTGTGTGTGTATGTAAAATTTTTCATAAAACCAGAAAAAAGCCAATTGTACATTCAGTAATATTATTTTAATGTGGTACACACACATGTATATATATATATATTGTATTAGCCAAAATTTAACGCGATACCAAAATTTTGTATAAAGATAGAATGAATTTAATGAAATCCCTTCATTTTTCATTGAAGAATTCGAAGAAAATATAATTTAATCAGATAAACATTTATTTAAATTAATTAATAACACGAGTTACATTCATGGCGATAAAATTAAGTGACGTAAAACAAATTAAAGTAATATTAGGAAAGTAACAAGTAGAGTTGTTGCATTCTATTACCTAAACCTTCTCGGATTTAGTTTATATATGAAAGGGAAATTATTTGTTAAAAAGTATAGCATTAAATTCGGTCTAATACGGTATATATATTTGTGTGTGTTTGTGTGACCTTAATGTACACAAATAAAGACAAACTTCCTAGACAAAAACCACATTACACCATTACACCTCCTTTTGTATTCTCCTTGGTTTCAAACTGGGAAAAAGTAAAGAAAAGCAAATGTTTTTTTTCTGTCTGCTCTAGCAAGAAATAAATGTCGGATTCTTCATCCCAAGTCGAGAAAATGGGGCGCAAGAGGGCACAGACGAAGGGGCGCTCTCTGATAATGACTGTTGGCTGAAGTGTCCGTCCAAGTAGAATAAAGATAGCCTTCGACCTATAAGACTATCCAATCGAAAAACGCTGGATTTTTTTCCCCTTTCCATAGGGAACTTTCTCGGTCAGAAAGGGAATTCGATGTTCTTTAGGGAATTTCATACACTGTTTTATTTGGCTCAGTACGACTGAGACTTTAACTGAAAGTTGCCAGTAAGTTTTAGTGCATTTGAAAGAAGAAAAAAAATCAATAGTTGCAGTGTGTTGAAAATAAAATGTTGAGCTTTAACTTTCTGATTTTTAAAAGTTGAATAGGTAGTTAAATCTATATTGAAAGACATTTTTTTTTAAACAGAAAAACATGTTTAGGTGTCTCCAATATTTAATGAAATTGCAAATTCCATAAAATCATTAGTAAAATTTGTTCTATAAAATAATTTTCATTTACTCTTTACGTTTAATTGTATTTGTATGCATACGAAAGTATATCATAATTTTTTGATTATTACTAAGAAACAGACGAAATATTTTAATAAAATTTATTTTGCTTATTAATCGTTTTTTATGCACATAATGTTGTGAATTACAGTTATTAATATTGATTGACTTGATTCTAAGAAGCTGTAGAAGGAAGTAACATTCTCAGTATTGTGAAGTCTTAATAATTATCCTGGATATTTTTTAAGTTTTAATTTTTATTAAAATAATTAAGATAACTTTTACTTAGTATTCTCTACATAGTCACCATTTAGAATTATGCATTTCTCTGAAAGTTTCTTGACCTTTTGAAATCCGTTGTCGTGGAACAGATTTCTCTATACTGCGGGTTATTTCAATCTACGAGTCCCTGAAACCAAGTAAATCATCTTTACTATAATTATTAAGAATAATATAAATATGCAGAATAACTTTTATAAAGATATTTTTTAGTAATTATTGAAACTTTACCATAACCTCACGTAGATCCTATTTAGCCAATAGAGGAAGACAACTCTCATTCATGAAGCTTTAGGGAACTGAAATGAAAATAATTCTTGAATCGAAAGTGTTTTTTTTTCTTATTACACATAGAGAAATAATCCATCCAATACATTTTTAAACTGAGTTTTTATTCTAATATAAAAAAAAATGATACACGCAATAAAAAAGAGAAAATGATTGAAAAAATGCTTTTTCATTATTTTTCCTTTTCATTCAGTAATTCCTAAAATGGCTCTCGCTTTAAAGTATTTTGTTAAAATATTCTTAAATGAATTACATTGTTGCTCTATTTTTTTTTTTATCTAGAATCGGTTAAGTAATGAAAGACATTGTTGTCTGTGAGCCTAATGTTGGGAAGGAAATTCTTAAATATATTTTTTTCCTTTATGACTGTCTTTAATGCGTTTGCGTGAGATTGAGGAATAAGACCCAGGAGTCTCCTTTCAGTTGAAAATATATGAAAGTTGTAGCATTATTTTATGCTGTTTAAAAATTTCCGTTCGTCTAGTTATACCTTAAACTCTTCCAATAAGATTTGCCCCCCACCCCTTTACTTAATAAACTAAATATACGAGGGGATATCATAAGGTTTTAATTATTACTGAAATATAAGCTATCTAGATAAAATTTAATATGCCTATTAATTGATGCGTATGCACACAATGTTGAAAAATACGGCTATTAATGTTTATTTTTTTAGTTTAAATAAACCGCACATTGAAATAATGAGCAGCATCCTAAATATTAATTATTACAAAAATAATCTAGAAGGAAAGTCAATTTTTATTTGCTATTCTTAAGAATTCTCTACATAGTTGTCATCCAGAGTTACAAATTTCTCCCAACGTTTTTTGACATTTCGAAGAACGTGAAAGTAGAACTCAACAGTATATAGTATATATATATACCATTGAGCCGGTACAGAAACTTCATCAAAGTCACCAAAAATGGTACTTATCGACC
>BMAW01079162.1:166446-237176 GCA_019974015.1 Nephila pilipes | reverse complement strand
TTATCTAAAAGAATGAGTGCATTTAGTGTTGATAAAGAAAGAGGGAGAGATATTTTTAAGTTTTTGTTTTGTAAATATTTGGAAAGCTCTGGGATTTGACTTTTATATGTTTCCTCCTCTCGATAAATTTTCTCAATAAATTGAAATTAACGCCAAAAAAGTGATAAGATCATTCGGTAGATTATTAGAAAAATCGAAATTTATAACAAAATTATTTTATCATACAGAATGAGTGCATTTAGTGTTGATAAAGAAAGAGGGAGAGATATTTTTAAGTTTTTGTTTTGTAAATATTTGAAAAGCTCTGGGATTTGACTTTTATATGTTTCATCTTTTCAATAAATTTTCTTGAGATTAATGCTTAGTAAATGTTCTTTAGATCAATGCAGATGAAATTAAATGAATGCAAAAAATAATTCGGAACATTCGGTTAATTATGAGAAAAATCTAAATTTATAATAAAATTGTTTTATCATACAAAATGAGTGCATTTAGTATTGGATATATTATTCATAATGAGAGATGATAGTTTTTGGAGTGTTTATTTTATTAATATTTTAAAAATTCCTTGACTTTTATATGTTTCACCTTTTCAGTAAATTTTTTTGACATTAATTCACGTGAATTGAAATTAATGCAAAAAATATATCAGAAAATTTGGAAGATTATGATAAAAATCAAAATTGATAAAATTATTTTATCATATAAAATGAGTGGATATAGTAATTTCAGTACATCGTGCTAAGACCATTTTTATCTTCATTGCAAGTTAAAAGTGACTGATAGCTTGTATTATACTTTATTTGTATATTGTAATATCGTTTTTATAAAATGTCTGTACGTTTCTTATTGTTTTTATAAATGTATAAAATGTCAAAAAAATATTTAATGTAATTCCAGCAAAGTATTTAACATTAATCGTGCACAATGCATGTATGCATTTGTATCGTACTTATAATGTATCTACGTCAATCCTATAAACTATCAATAACTGTCTTCTTTTAAAAATAAATCATCATTAAGAAACAAGAATTCCTTCACATCTAAAGAAGCAAATGAATATAGCAGTTAATCCAAGTAGCTAAATAAAAAGTACGCTATTAAGGAAGTGACCAATAAATGATTAATAAGCTGAAAAAATGGTACATGTGAAAGGTGTAAAAAATGATGTTTTAATTCATAAAAGGATGTAATTTGATCAGCGATGTAAAAATTCTTCAAAAATGGCATTTCTCTATGCAATAGTAATTACTCACTAGGTTATTATACAAAAAGAGATATAATTTAAATTAGAAGGGTGATTAAAAAATACACGTGAGGAATGGGAAATGGAAATAATAGTGGATCTTGGAGTTTAATGGTGGAAGAGTTAGATATGGTATCTTGCCCTGGACAAGGTATAGCTCAGATATAACTTTTGAAAAAATGAAAAAAGGTAAAAATTTGGGTGATAAGGGGATAGAAAACAGAAAAGAACTGCAAGTGTATCCCGAAGGCACGTCACCCGCCTTTACCAATAAGAGTAAACCCCATGGATCTTTAGGGCGCCTCGAGGTCATGAATGATTCCCGTATTTATAAGGCAAGTCAATGATCGCTGGAAATGGAAATGAAATAACTGACTATAGAATTGTTCACTGATCATATTCATTTATTTCCAAAAAGATCATGCACATGACGCCCTTCGTCTCCTAAAAAATTTTTGCCAAGATTTTTCAAACCGATAAGGTTTCATTTTCTGTGGAGCAGATTGACTGGAAACAACTCATTGTTTTAATTGTTGCTTGAGTTTTGGTGTAGAGCGAATTTCGAAACTCGTGGCCAAAAATTTAAGGGGTGATAGGAAACATCTAAACAATCAATTTTCACCCTACAATGCACAAGCGGAGAGCAAACGGTGGACCACCAGACGGCGCTGTAATAAAAGGCATAAATCTAAATTTTCTAACTAATCGTCATATCTACTGTGTATTTCATGATACATGGCAACTATAATCAGGAAAATATCATGCGTCCTGAAATCCACAGAAGTGACGATGTGTAAGAAAACTCGCGCTTTATGCTTTCCATTTCAGCGTCATTTAGCGGTTCACCGCTTGCTCTGCACCTACGCATTGTGCGATGAAAATTGCTTGTTTACACAAAGAAGTTTTCTATCATCCCTAAAATTTTCACCCATGGTTTTCGAAACATCATGTATGTGAGGAATCCAGTTCTTAAAGATGGGGATAACTTGAAACGGGAAAAGAAAAAATTTTGCTTTGGCAGCGATTAGTTAACAAATTGAAGCTAACATATGAAGCAGTGTCAAATTTGTTTTGGAAACAGTTAATAGATGACAACACACAACGTTAATACAAATTTGCCGTAGCAACGTCCTCCGACAACAAAAAATAGGTACTTATTTAGTCTCCTTTGTATACACGAAGAAAAAAAACACGAGACGAGGTCCGAAGAGTAGGGAGTGCTGATCATCTTCCGAAGCCTATCAAGAATTAAGGCTTAAGTTGAGTATTTTGAGGAAAGAGAAATCTTATTCTAAGCTCTGGAATAAAGTAAATAAAGTAATAAAGTGTTAGATGTGACTTTGCTTTATATAGAAAAATAATTTATATAATAAATGAAAAATTTAAATACGTATTTAATATTCAGTATTACTTAAAGAATTTTAGTAAGACTTATCCTTTGATTTATGGTAATCTTTGTGGTTCACTGACTCAAAGTTCAATTATATTTTCGTTTTAACAAATTTCTTAGCTTAAAAAAAATTTGAATAATTATTTTGTTTAAAGGATTTGACATTTTGCTTTATTTCTCTCACTAAACACAATATTAAATTTCATGCCTGTGTATTATTAATAATAAAATAATTTCTGTGTTCGTGTTTTATTTTCAAACTTATGAAATCCGCACCAAATGCAAAGAGCAAAAATATCTGGATACCACGTTGCGTAAAAGTAATCTTATTTAACTCGTTCCATCGTATCCGAGACATGCCCTGCTGCTTCAATAGATTCTCCCACTGAGTTATATCTAAAAATTTATAAATATTTTGCACGCATTTCTAGCTTACTTTATAGATTCAGTTTAAAAGTTTCTGATGCTATAAAAGATTATTCTTCAATTCCGATATAGTGATAAACTATTTCCATTTAATATAGAAGAAAGCAATAACTTATTGTGCCATGATTTGGTTTTTATATATATAATCACGTGCCTTTAATCCACGATTAATTTAATAATCCAAGCTAAGGTAGTTTTCATTTTATAAACCTTTTAAACATTGAAAAATCTTGTTGAATATATTCAGACTGCAATTTCAAAATCATAAGATTTGATTGCAAATTGGTTATGTAGTTCAATTAAATTTCGTTCTTCAGTTGCTTATTGCCCAATACACAAGGACCTAGAGAACTCTTAAATTATTTTCGATGAACCAGATAATGTTAAATCATGAACAGTTGATGGTGATACCAGAATGTGAACTGTTATCTGTCTCTCTCCTACTTGTCATATCACATCACTCAAGGGCTTTGAATTCCAACTCAATGAATTGAATTCATACCTCCATTATTCTGAATGACATTCTTTGGTAGAAAGAAATCGAGCTTTGCCGGTCAAGATATTCTCTACCGTTGATTATTGGATTTTACCCTTTCCCAATAGCAATGAAAAGACAAGCAAACGAGTCTCCTAAAAGTTCCCGTACTGACGATTCATAAATTTGCTATACAAAATCCAACAGCTTTTTAAGCATCTATTTTCAGTCTAATGAAGAAAAGTACTTCGAATGTGACGTAGAAAAAATTCTGAGATCACATTTACGACAAATGTTCAAAATATCCTCCCTTTTCTTGGAGGAAAAATTGAACTTTTTAGAGCATATTTTGAGAAACATATTTTAATAATGTAGAAATGACTTCTTGTATTCTTCGAGTAATGGCTTTTTTCAGACCATCAATTGTTAGGAGATTATTTGTTTTTTAAAAGCGAAAAGATTCAGATAATACTCAGATTGGGAAAACGAGGTGCCCAAAGATTTCTTGAAATGAGTCGATCGCTAAAAAATAAATAAAAAGCCTTAATGCAAGTCTATTGTTTGAATACTCGTTTAGAAGATTGTTCCGCCTTCTTTGAACCAACAACCTCAATCTCTTGATCTAAGCATTCTCTAACTTTTTATGTTTAAAAAACAAAGTTTATGCAAATAATCCTTAATCTAAACCTAGATAATCCGAAAATTACCATTATTCAAAGGATACAAAAAGTCAATTCCAGCAACTTATTCAAAAAAAAAATTTATACGTGATGTTAGAAATGTTTTTCACCATCAGCTTGTAATGATTGTCTTACAGTTCGTTGTTTTTGTAAAATAAATTCAAGAATCCTGTAAAACAAATACACGAATGTTGGTCCCATTTCACAATGCTAGACGTGACAATGAATGTAGCCCATACCGTTATTTCACAATGAATATCCATACTCGTGAAACATTTTGCCCACAAAAAACGCATTGTTCCGAGAAATTCAATGTTGGAGTGAGTTTCCAGCTCAGGCGCTAGTTTTTTTTCTCGTATTCAGAGGCAAAGGTTGCCACTATTCCAATGAAATTGCTATCGTTGAAGCCGAGGAACTCAACTGTCGTATACTCAAACTTCACTCTCGTTTCGGGAAGCTTCAATCTATATAGAAACAAGTGTGACGTAGTATTTCGATAAACACGAGACATTAATCACTTACAAATTCGTGTGTCGTTGAAGTTTCGTGAAAATACTGTTTTTCAAAAGAGGAATTCCAATTTATAAGAATTCGTTAAGCAAAAAACTCGAAGTAATGTCATTAAGAAACATTATTTTATGTTATAAGTTATTTCTTATGCATGATAAAAAAAAACATCAAGGACAGTTAGTAAAGAAAACTCCTAATAGTTGGGACTTAAATTTTTTTAAAAACATATTGTTTTCCATTCCTTAATACCCGAATTTGCACATGTAAACTGTATGTAACATTTAATTACTTCACTATGAAGATAAGAAATATAAATCATTAAGTAAGTAACATAATGTACATAGGCATTTTTCATATTGTTATTCTTAACATATACAGATTTATATGTTTGTTAAAACAGTGATTCATTGATTGCTTGCTTGTTTATTGACGTCACACTTAAAAACAACACGAGGGCCATTGGCTACGGTTCTCGTAATATTTAACCTCGGTCCAATGACGAAGACTGCACTTGAGTTGGCATTTATTTCCTCAAACGTCTGCATCATACCAACGGGAGGACTTGAGGCCTCTACCAGATTTAACATGCATCACCCCGATATAAGGCAGGCCTTAAGGGGCAACTAAGCTCGAAACCACGACTCGTCAGCGATTGCAACTTCTCGACCATGGCAACTAAACTACCAAGACATCTTGTTACAATAATGACTTAACTTTTAGAGCATTTAAAAGATTTTTTTAATTAAATAATTACTCTAAAGAATATAAATTACTTGAATTTTGAAAATAATACACTGTAGATACTTTTATTTTTTATTTTTTTTAAATTTTATTTTTAGTTCAAATTTTAAAACTGTTCAAGAACTTTTTAGACTGATGGACCAACATTGTTACCGAGTTAAGCATAGAATTTCGAGGAATTGGAAAACTAGTAAATATCCACTGAATAATATTCTGCATATTGTAATCTATTTCAACTTTTTTTTAAATCACGTTATAATGGTATTTTTTATCACAAATTCGTAAAGGTCATTAAAGTAGTTTAATAATAAGATAAAAACGAATAAACATAAAAATAATGATAATAAATTGTTGGGCAAGAGAAGCTATTTTAAGTGGGCAAAGAATTTGAGATGAAAATGTTTCATTTGTTACAAATTTATTGCGTTGTAAAAATATTTGAGTCCACTACCAAAAGAAGTGTTAACATTTTAAAGTTGTAGAAAAACGATTTTTTTAGAAAGCTGTTTATCAAATCTCTGCATTTTATTCGGTTCTCTCTCAAACGTCATTATTAAATTTTTTTTTTTTCTTTAATAAAAAAAATTTGTTTTTCTTTTCCTATTATATAACATTCAATAACGTAAAATTTATAAAAGTAAAATTCTATTGTTGAAGCTTTAAATGAAACCAATTCAGCTAATTGAGTTATAAAGGAATTAAATTTATCATATAAAAGAAAAATAATGAAAGTACGAATTGTTCTGTTGGGATAATGCAGAAATTGGCTTTGTTATAGCAATTTATTCCGAAAACTCCTTCCGCATATCGGTTGCGAATGATCACTTATATGTAATTCGAGATCAATAGAACTACATAATTATCGTCTGCTGAATCAATTCAGATTACAAGGGAAAAATTCGTTTGGGGTTTTCTGTGACCTTCAACGAAATGTTTCGTCTGAGCAATATCAGTCGCGTCGTCCAGACATTGTTAATACTTAAAGAAATAGAGGTGAAATTAAACTCTTCTCATTTCGAAATTGATTTTTGCGCTCTTTCGAAACACGCATTTCTAATATTTTCTTGTTTTGCGCAATCAACAGTATATATAAAATAAAAATGCGTTAGATAAGGCGTCGAAATTAAGAGCCTTTTTTGATTTTTCATGTGTTAGAGAAAGACAAGAAAAGAATTGCTTTTAATATAACACCCCTGTGAAATACCATGATTTCGTAAATATCTTATGCATATAAAACAGGTTTCGTGTTCAATCTAATTACAATGGACGAGAGACAAAGGATACTTTTACAATCCCATATAATCACGAAATTTAAAACGAATCATGAAAAATAAAAATAAAAAATTGGCTTGGCTTTGAAAGTATTTGTGTAACATAAACTTAGCAATGGCGGCATAAATCATTTATTTGTGATTCAGTTTATTCGGAATATTGTTATGTTAAAATTTGACGAATAAATTAATTCCATGCAGTTATAATTACTCCATATGTTATGTGGTGTAGACGGAGTCAAATCAAATCATTTTATTAATGAGGATACTTTACTTTTTGAAATAAATGGAATTAAATTAATTTTAAGGACATCAGTTTTGTGGCTGGAGATGTATAAGTCGAATCTTGAGCTTAAGTCCTCATTCAAATGAATGGTGATCCTTCTCCAAATCCTATTTTTTTTGGGGGGGGGAGGAATTTGGGATGGTGCTCACTACATTTAACTGGACCTCCATGTTCTTACGTGGCGTGATGTGAAATTTTCGTTCTTGAGCTGTGAGATCAAATGTTATCTACGTCATCTGACAGAAATATTTTTCGTCGTACTTGCCTAAACTTAAAAAAAAAAGAAGTTCGAGAATATCCTTGATTTCTTCCTTTCGGTAACAAAAATGAAATCAACAGATAGAATTAGTTTTACATTTCTTGAAGTTTTTTCTTAGAAATTTTTTTTTTATCATTTCATGAATTATGTTCCATTTTTTTTTCGAGTCAGTTTTTACAATCTGCTATTTATACAGCAATATATTACGAAGAAATTAAATAACAAAAATAAATACCTTCTTACGTAGTTCTTAAAGGAAAAGATTTCAATACATGTGTTGAGTGAGACATAACTATCTACTTAATGGATATAATAATTCGAGATAAAAGCCAACGTTTTTAAAAATAATGTTTTTATATGGTGGCAAAGTTTAATAAAAAAAATAAATGAAATATTAGTTAACACTGGTCGCAAGTATTGCATTGTTTGTCAAGTAAGAACGGTTCCCAAAATTTCAGAGCTCTAGCTTGATGGGAAGTTGGTTAAATTAAGGATAGAAAATTGGATGACACACTGATATACACACAGACAGACATACACCAAGTGAAACACATAAAAACGTTAAAACTAAACTAAAATTAATTAATTCATTCTGTAAATTAAATGGTTGGAATGCAGTTTAACCCAATCATCCTAGGCGACAAGAATTATTTGGCAGTATTTTGTCAAATGGGGCTACCCTGGTCGGCATCGCTAACTTCACGTTCAGCCAAAAAAAATCGCCGAGTTTGGTGCCAATAAATTAAATCGTTCCAAGTGGTTGGGCCAAATTGCATTTTAAAGAAAGTATTATTTAAAACTTGTCGCAAATGTCTAAATATTGCATTGTTAGGCGAGTAAGAACGATTACCAAAGTTTCAGAGCTCTAGCTTGATGGGAAGTTGGTTAAATTAACGATAGAAAATTTCATGACACATACACACGCCAAGTGAAATACATAAAAACGTTTTAAAAAATAAATATTTAAACTCGCATTAACCCCCCTCGTTGAGAAATACTCAACCTGAGTAAAGAAACTTCCACAGGTATTCTCACATGTATTTCTCTTCATTTGGCCTTTGGGATATTTTTATGACGTTATTTGATTCTAAAGTCTCATCTAGAGAATTATATAAATCAGCTTTATTATTTATAATTTGAAGTATAGTCAAAAGAACGGGTTAGAGGAATCAACAGTGTTAGTGACAGGAAGGAGTTCTAAGTCGTAGTTAGAGTAGTAGAAAGATTCTACGATATAGGGTGCCCACTAAAGTCCCTTGCCACCCTCTAATCTTCGGAACAGCAGCTGCTATATTCTCAAAAGTGGTATAGTAAAGTAGTCATGCGCTACTGAATGAAACCAACTACGGCGCCCCCTGGTGGGACACTGTGGAGTTAGCATTCTTATCTTGGAAAATGAAACGAGTGAATGGAAAAACAGTGATTTACAAAGTTGTTGAGCATCATCGATTTTGAACGAAAAGACACCTCGTGGATATTAATGAGAAGATTAGAACGGTTAAGACACTCATTCGTTTTTTCGTGATTTACTACACTGTGACGTCACGAATCTTGAACGGAAGGAGAACTGGTTATCTTTCAGACTTTTTTTCTTTCTCCGATCGTTTTGTCACACCACAGGGTTGGAAATAAAAAAAATGCTTTTGAACCGTTCTATTCATTACATTTATATCCACAAGGTGACTTTTAAAATTAAATTGATAATGCTTAACAACTTTGTAAATCTCTTCTTCCCCCCCCCATTTCGTTCCTTTTTCAAAATAGGAATTCTAACTCCACAGTCCCACTAGGTAGCGCGGTAGATGGTTTCATTCAGTAGCGCATGGCAATTTCACTATACCTATACACTACTTTTATGAATGTAACAGCAGCCGTTCCGAAGTTAAAAGGGTGGTAGTGGACTTTAGAGGGCAACATATAGATGAGATTGAAATAGGATTCAATCAAGCCTAAGATATATTGAGGAAGACACATGAAGAGTTCTGCTTCCCATTCATAATACTGATATTGATTTTTGGGTGTGGCCGAAGGCTCATGTTTCCTTCAAATCCTGTGTCTCAACCTTACGCTACTAAAGACCTGCCTTGTAGCGGGGCTGATGCACGTTTCATTTGTCGAGGTCCGAAACCCTCTCGTTAGCACGTTGTGGAAGTTTTGGAGATGTAGGTGCCAGGTCAGGTGTCATCCTCTTCACTTTACCGAGGTTCAAAATTACGAAGTCCATTCCCAATAGCTCTCGCATTGCTTCAAAGTACGACGTTAATAAACATTCAATAAATCTATGAGTTTTGTTTATTCTTTGGAAAATAACAAAATTAAGTTAAAAGTTCGACTTTCTGTTCACTTTAATTATTTACTTGAGCATCGACCAAATGAAATTTATGGAATATATCATGACTAACATGCCAAGGGCTTACAGCTCTATAAGCAGATGTCAACTTATTTTGAATCAGTTGAAGTTTCATTTAAAACCACATTCTGAAAAAATGATATTTCAAAAGAACTAAGGAAAAGAATTTTAAAAAAATCAAGTAATAAATTAACGTTTCATATATACATTAAAAATGCATTTTGAGCCAAAACAAAATAACAAAATAAATATTTTTATAATATTTGGAAATAAAAAGTGACACCATAAACTCTAATTAATTTCTTTTCATGTAAATGCATTAAAATTTAGGGCTTTTTTTAAAAAAATTAGAACACCAAGATTGTAAAAAGATTAATTCTTATTACAGATTTCGGAAGTAGTTGTAGAAATAATAGAAATTCGTGCAGCAAATAAAAAAGTTTTTTTTAAAAAAAACTTGTTTTCAATTGTGTAATAGTTACTGTTAAAAAAAACTTTATTTCTGAAATCTTTGCTATAAATATTTAATTCTCATGTAAGGCTGCATATGCCTAATGCCAAAGAACTGATCGAAACTTGGAACATATATTCCAGGCAGAAAATTATTCCAAATTTCAAGGAAGTTTATGGTGTTGTAACAAGTATATCCGTTTTTGATACAGTACTCTTAAAATTTAGGGACATTCCAAAAATATGCTACTTTTCTTGAACAAGTAAATTTCAAAACCCATTTAACATTACAGTATGAGATGAAATATGGAACACATTTTACAACAGAAAAAATCGATTGAATCAGATATAAATAAGTAATATTATAAAATACGCTACTCTCTAAAGGATAGTGAAATCAGAATATAAAATTAACGTTCGAGTATTTTGTTATCGAAAAAAGTGTTCCAATTTCGGGTCTTATTCTTTAATAATACGCGAAGAAAATTGTAATGTTTCAGTTATAGTAATATATCTATCAACAACAGCAACCTCAAAATACAAGTACTGTATAGTTTATTTTTGTAACGTTTGAAGACCCTCTTTTAAACTCAGCATGTAAAATCTGCACATGTCAGCTTCAGGTGTAAGTTAAACTAACTAACTTAACGAAAATTTATAATCAACTTTTGAACAGCAGAAACTTGGACCGTACATTTATTATTTAACAGAGATACCTTTACAAAATCAATTGATTGAAAAGCCTTATATCTTTGAGTACCATATCTTTCCACAAGATCTCCATTTCCCCTTCTCCTCTCCACCTTCAAATTTATTACCTGCGTATTTCTCGAAAGACGGAACAAGATAATAGAACTTTTGAACAAAGAACTATTCAATAGACAGTTCTATTTCCGACCACACAAAGATCTCATCTACTTTAACTCGATTTTTTTAGGCAAGAAAAGAAAGACATTTTAAAAACCATGAATGCGTTATCAAGAAAGAAATATTCCAATATTTTTCTCCCCTTCTTAGAATTTTTCTCCTACGGAATATTTTTCTCCTTTTTTCCTGGCCCTTTCGTATCATTTTTGTTCCTTATTTTATTCTTTTTTTTCCCCTTCCTTCTTTTCCCTTTCCTTTATTCTCGTTCGTACTATGACTGGTCTTTTAACGGTGTCCCAGAGCCATACCTCAAAGACTTCTATGATTTCTCAAGAGGTGAAAAAAATATATATTTATACATAGATATATATGAGGATGGGGACTCTAATGTTGGCGCTTTATCGCTTTTTTCGCTAAAAAATGACTTTAATTTTATGATCAGGTTTCGAAAAAAAAAAATTTCAGTTCTTACAAAAGTACCATTTTTTTAAACATAAAACTACTGTTTCTTAACATTTTTTACTTCACTGCTCTTTTAAAATGTATCATTTAAGCAGGAAAAAAAATTAAAAAAGAAAAAGAAAAAGAAAGATGAAATATTATACTTTCAATGTTATAAAAGAAACGTAAAAAAATTCAATTTCCAACAAATATTTTTTTAGTTTAGCTACAGCTTGACTTTATGTCCATTTTGAATCTAAATTCTATTTTTTTTAAAATTCTTTAATATATAGTCCTTTCAAAAATATCTCTCCTTCTATGCAGTATTTTGAGTTTTTGGTAACTATTGAATCAGAAATTTTTCTGCTTAGTTTCGATTTCAATAAATTATTACTAAATGTATTTTTAAGATGATGAAAAATTTTGTAATCGCATTACTCCTGCTTTATCTTACATCATATAACTCAATTAAATAATAGTCATATTAAATGGGCTTTCAAAATAATGTGAAGATTTTTAAATTTGTTTCCTTAGCTTCATCTATTTTTGTTGTGAAATACTTAGATAAATTTTAAAAAGACGAAGGCATGTGTTTGAAACTTTAAATAATACGCGTGGTAATACAGGAAATGGCTGAGAGTTTTTGTAGTACGATTTAATATCTTCTTGAGATCTTACGTCCATTCACTAGACAAAAAAAATTTTTACATGTAGAAAAAGAATTTACAGTTTCACATCCTAAGATCAGATATTCCGTTGTATTGTACAGTCCAGTACTGTCATACATTTAGCAAAACTTGAAATTATTTGGTAGGATCTTGTTCCACAAGCATTTAAAAATATCGGACAAGATGAAAGCAACAATTGAAGGTATGACAGCAGTCTCAATTTAGTTGTATTGTACTTTTACATATTTTTAATTAAAATAAGCCAATATATAATTTTAGATGTGTGAATAATAAAATTATACTGTAAATTCAATCAGTAACACATGCTTTTACCAAATTAAGACCCAATGTCCATTATAATGGACTGGTCAAAAATTAAGATTTTTTTTTAATTTAAAAAAATAAATATATATACTATTTTGTATTACTTTTTAGGAGATTTATCTCAAATTATTGAGAAATTGTTCAAAGAATATAGTCTTGAGTCTCTAGAGGATATCTGCCAATGCTAGTTACTGTTGTACTAACTTATGTGAAAATTTATTTTAAGTATGTTTGTTTAGAATATGGTATTATATTTAGATTATATTTTAATATATTTCCTTTTCTGAATCCTTGTATCCAAAATATTTTAGGAGTTTAGGAGTTTAGGACCAAAATATTTTTTGTCCTAGTTTTTCGATTTGGTTATTGCCAATTTATTTCATAAAGTTATTTATGGAGTGGGATAGTTTGGATCTATAAGACAATTTTAACTAGGCATTTCAGTTCAAAGCCTAATACAGGCCAATTAAATTAATTTATCCATTTTCTATGAATACTTATATTCTTAACAGTTTCAGAATTTCAAAACACATATTAATATTTCAGAACAAATTATTCATATGATACTTAATATATATGCTTTTATTTCGTAAGTTATTATTAATAATTTTTACTACTAATTTATTGCATTATTTTTTTTATATTTAATTTTAATTTTTTGATTATAATAATGTTTCTCCAGCACTTTCTATAATTTATATATTACTACTATGTGTGTGTTTGTATGCCAAAATCTGTCTATACATGCATATGCTATTAATAATTGTTTGTTAATCAGAAAAAGCAACAAAATTTAGAAAAGGAAATAACTTGCGGCAGAAAATGCACAAATTATTTACTTTGCTTACAACTTATTATTGATAAAATACTTATAAGAATATCCAGTTTTAAACTTTCTTTTTCTCTTTATTTTCTAAAACGAATTTCGTAAGAAATTTGGAATTTAAAGAGAAAATTTAGTAAGCACTTTAAAAGTTCACTCACTTTTTATTCAAAATCTTCGCATACCTCATTTTTTAATCTTTTGAATTTTTTTAGTGTAATTTTTTTCCCTCCTTTAATGTCTTACAAGTAATTAAGTTTATCTAAAGTGCAGGATTATATGTTTCATTAACCCTTCTAATAAGTCGCTGAAAAAAAGGGCATAAAATAATACAAAGGAGAAATAACAATGTATTCATTATAAAAAAAGGATGGTTCTTACGGCAGAAAATCAAGTTATTCTTACTTTTAAAGATTCAGTCTCATTATTTTGTTAATTAAATCTCAGAAAAGATCAATTTTTTCTTCATTACCTGTTTTATGGATATGAAATCACGTATAATTATATGCTGTAAAATGGTTTAAAACTATCTCTTATTTTTATATTTTATGCAATGAAACAGTGGAAATTTTCGTGAATAATCGACAAATTATAGACATATTCATTGATGTAACCTTTTTCATCATTTGAATCAATACCCTAACTTCCTTTAATTCGAATTTTGATGTTAATATAAAAAAATATTCGTTTGCTGCCTTATTTGGTCTGATACATACTTTCTTATCTGTATATCAACTTATACCTTTGATACACCGCTTTCTAACCATAAGGGGCAATCTTTTTTTATGCAGTGGATTCCTGCACATGTGAACATTGAAGGGAATGAGTGTGCGGATTCTTTAGCCAAAGAAGCAAGGAACCTTGTCCAATCCAACACTACCATCACGCTGGCAGATGCCAACGCAGTGGCAAGACATAGACTCCAAACTTCAAGAAACCACAGGTAACAGACTTCGACTGCTCCAGGAGTATAACAAGCACCATTACTAGACTGAGAACGGGTCACTGCAAGGGCATGAAAATTCATCCAGACAAAATAAGGTCCTATCCTTTTTGTAAGAACGACCCTGAAGTCCAGCATACGCCAAGGCATCTCTTGGAATGCCCGTCTGTTGCACCAAAAATACTTAAACTCGGCATGATCCCTCTCTATCACCCCCTACAGGATACCTTAGACGGCCCTGAGGCACCAGAGCTGGCAGTCGCTGTTTTGGATGCTTTTGAGGGCATTTCATATTAATATTGCTCCACAGTGCTTGATGTTTTTTGTGATGTCCATGGACACGAAAACAACAACAACTGCTTTCTATTTACTAATACTTTTCAAAATAAATACCATGCCCTATTATAATCCTCAAAATGTACTGTAGCACATCCCAATAAAGAACATCCACCAGACCAGACATTTTGTCCCTTAAGTAGAAGTGCACATTATTAAGAGGTAATTATATCAAGGTTCCTATTTAAAGGATCCAACAAAAAAAACAAAAAAAACTTCTGTGGAACTTAACACCTTATATTGTTCTTCCTTTCATTTAATATCGTCATCAAGAGATTTTTGAATGAATTAATATTTCTCATAATCGTTGACGATTTCTTGACATATTATATTGTTTTCATACTGCCATTTGGGTAATATGTGTCAAAAAATCCCAAACACTTTGCTGTTCTGTAAAATATGTTTAATTTTTTATTCAGTAACCTTCCTCAACAATTTCCTCTCTAATTAAACTACAAAGTTTCCTAAAGATATACATTCATAATTCTTAACAAAATAAGTTTGATAGAAGTTAAATAATTGTATTGAATTCCGAATATATGTAAATATGTCGTTTACTATGGCTTACTAGTTATTGTTCGCACCCTTGATATAAGAAGTAAAAAGGAAAGCAAATTCATTCAGCTCATTTTATGTATCGCATTTAAAAGTATAATTGATATCCTCGGAACCAGATTAATGATACTTCATTTGGTGTGTAATAATAGTACTCTGTTTCGCGATTTTCCTTAAACTAACTTCAGAGACCTTCCTGCTTGAATTGTTTGAAATGAAATATCTCACAATAAGTGAACGTGATTCGTATAAATTTGATTGAAGTTATGAAGTGTAATGAATATATTGGATAAATAACTTTTACAAACATTGAAGAAATTAATAATAAAAGAAGATAGCTGATAGAGCTATTGAGCATGAGAGTGAATTAAAGTTTGAGACGCAGGGACCATCTAAGAAATGATCAAAGAGATCCTAGAAAGAAGAGGAAAAGGGTTCAGAACTCTGTCTCTTAACCATATATTGGTTAAGGACTCGCACCCAATCGATTCGATCAAATGAGTAAAATTATTTCAGAAGCGTTTAAGCAGTTTGTAACGCTGAACCTATTCATGATTTTTTTCTTTATTAACCTCGGAAATGTTTTGGTAATTTGAATTACTTTCAATTACAATTCCTTACCAACCAAATGGAATGTGATTAGGTCAATTAGAGAAAGATTAATAGTGTAGTGAATTAAATTAGAGTAACAGTGATATATAAGCGAAAGAGAATTGAAAGAAAACTAAGGGAGATTGTAATTAATCGTTTGTACTGAAAATTGTTGGAAGTAATTCTTTATCAGAGCTAATAGGTATGGAATCAGCAATTATCTAGAAATGCTTGAATCGCAATAAGTGAATTGGTAAGCTAAGACTTTATTATTTGAGCACGAATAAAGATTAACTAAGTTAAGAGGGATTCGAGAGAGAGGGAAAACTTGCATATTCTTTAATAGATTATATTGTATTGTCTTTCTCTTACATATCTTCAATTGGAGTTTTTAACTTATAGATATTTTAATTAGAATTTAAGGTGGCTTTAGAGTTAAATAATGAAGTAATATTAATTATTGAACTTTAACACTTAGGAAAGTGAATAAAAATAATTGGTTATCATTATAACTGGATTTGATTCTCCTTTCAATTGGCTGTGTATTTTTGTGATTAATTAATCAAGTTAAGTAATTGTGAATCAATTAATAATAGAAGAGGCTCAAAGGTTGAAATATTTATATACTGGATTTTCAAGAGTTTGTAACTTAATAATGAGAATTTAATTACAAGATCTGTAGAAATTTTTAAAAAGCTTCTGTTCTTCGGGAGTAATCTTGTCAGCGAGTGAGTAACAAACGAGTAGTCTTCGTCACGAAGAAATGTCGTATTTGAATCAATCAAATCGCAAAGGTATATTTATCTCCCAAAGATAATAAACCTTTATACTTTCAATGAATAATGACTTATCGCAGTCCGATATAGATCGACAAAGAGTGTAGCAACTGGACTTTTAACCACTATTTTACGTTGTGGAAGAATACTTACTATTTTAATCCAAATAACAATGTTTAATATTACCATTGAATAAACGGTTAGATAACCTGTACAGTAAAATACCAGTTTGAGTATTTTGGACCCATTTGTATCAATAATAATAATGAATATAACATACTAAATGCTTTAACTAATCCTAACAAGCAAATAAATAATGTGCAGTTAGTCAAAACCAAGAATCCACTTAGGGAATATAATCTATATTCTGTTTGAAGATATATTCAACATAAATATTGACATAAAAAGGATAGTAGCTTGTTCTCGGAAGCCTGTATTTACCTAGTTAATTATTTTCATTCTTATTATTTATTAGGAATAGCAAATAATTTATTCATTTATTCAATATCTACTTATATAGAGTTGATTATAATACTTATTTTATGTTTTTGTATTAAAAAATTAATAACAAAGTAGCATTGTGTTTGCTATGATTTTTAAAGAAAATATCGAAAATTATTGAAAACATTGTTTGCACATTCAAAATATTTGCAAAACCCTCTCGTATTTGAAATAAATCTAGTACTCTAAGAGTTAATTCAATAATCATTCATTAATTTTTTATTGCTATCGAAACAAAGGATATTGACAAAATAAAAAATATAAGACAATATATACGAAAAGTTCTATTGTCATTATTTCTTCGTTTTTCCTCAGATATATGAAAAATAAATGTTGAGCTTGTTTACACAATCTAAAGCAAGTATAACAATATAACAATACCAAAAATTCCTTTTAGCACGTACTAAAGAACGTAATAACAATGACAGAGTTTCGAATTATTCACAAGGATCATACTTTGGGATCGAATGTTTTCTTGTGATTTTCGAAAGTGGTACTTTATGGAATATTGGGTAACTATAATCAGAGCAATAAACGAACAGAATCAGAAGAAATTCTCAACGCCTGCAAATAGATAATGGTTATTTGAGCGATACCAAAAGTAATGACCCTCTTAAGAGCATATCCTGATCTTAACTCGTTCTAAATAAAAGTGAAACGTGAGTATTTCCCATTGAGTCATTTTTTGCTGGAAGAAAATCTTTATCTCAGCTCTAAGAAACTCCATTACTTTGAAGGTGTTAACATTTTACAGTTCTCGTGCATTGAGACTTTAGAATTAATTTTGTAATTTGATATGAGTTAATAAATTTTTAGGTTTAAGAGGAAAATTTTCGATTTTTAAGGTATCCGTACACCTTCGAAGAAATTTTTTTGAAATACATTGATATTTGCTATCAAAATATATTTTAATGCTAAAATATAGCCTAAAACTATGAAAAACACATTTAATAATCTGCTTTTATTTAAAAAAAAATTTGGAGTGGAAAACATGGTGAAAATAGTACATAAATTGACTATCAGAATAACGCTCATAAAACAAAAACTCAGGTAAACAAAAATATTATTATTCTGTAAATTTAATCTTATTCATCATAAAAATTTTTGGAGCTTGTACTACTTTCACGATGAAAATCATATTACTACAACTCTTATTGCGTTTCGAGTCAAATAACAATGAAAATATTAAGAAAAAGTTATAAAAATACATGATTTACACCTATGTTACTAAAAACGTATCAATTTTACTACCATGAAATTAGTAGGGGTTCAGAAAAACAATATGAGGAAGATACTTGCTTAAATTTTAATTAATTTGGTTCATTACTGTTTCTGATATCTACGTTGCCATATATGAATATGTCGAGAAAACTCATTTTGAGAAAAATCAAAAACAAACTTTCAAATGTAATTAAAAATTAGTTACCGAGTAAAATTCAAATCCCTGTAACTTAGGTTCTAAATAAGATATAAGCAAAATTCAAACACTATTAGAAAGAAAAAGGTTTAAGTTTTAAACTGAGATTAACATTAAAAAATCGAAAATTTTGATAAAATTGATGTTTTAAAGATGTACGGATACCTTAAAGCATCGATGGGAATAGAAAAAAAAATCTTTGTTAAACGTTGCAAACAGCCTTTGTTTATTCACTTAAATATATCATTCCCTTTTTGTAACGTTTAGAAAATTGATTGATTAGTTTTATAGAATTTGCAGCAACAAAGGCTTTTATCCCCCTACATTCAGTGAAAAATTAGTGCAGCGGTAGTTATTTAGTTTTTAGCCTGACCAGTTCATTTAAATTCGTACTAGGCCAAGGGTATGGTATGTTAATAATCATGGTCACCAGATTCGTGTATGGTTATGTGTAAGAAACGGCGTGGGTTCAAATCCTGACATTATTATACTTGCAAAATGATATGGCTCCAAAATTCTCGGAATAGTGCATAAATTACAATAATGGGTGGACCAATTCCTGTGTTGATCTCGTCTTTGGGTAAAGGTTCAATTGATGGATTGAATGGCTTTATTGACGTCACACTAAAAGCAACACGGAAGTCGTTGGCAGCGAACCTCTTGAATATCAGTCAATTGACGAGGATGACAACTGAGGTGGCATCTCCCTCTCCTAACTTCCATACCATGCCTAAGGGAGGACTTTGAGCCTCGTCTGCTTAACGTGCATTAGCCTTGGGTACTTGACGGTCTACAGAGGCATCGAGGCTCGTACACAACTCGACGAAAACCGCCAGCCCTGACCAATAGGCTACGGCGGCCTCGCCATTGTTCAAAATTACGAGGACTTTTCCCTCTAACTTTGTATCTTTTTTTGTAAAATAATATTTCAAATTTTACCTTTATGTTGCATTAAAAAACAAAATTGAATCTTAACAACACATCGTAATAATTTAAACTATATTCGTACTTTTGAAGAACATAAAATAAGAAGGGATAAGGGAATAAATTTATATAATTATAATTTTATTACTTTATGTTTTATTTTTTGAATTTATTTTTCATGACCTTTCTTGAAATTTATCTTCTAAAAACGTATGAATGAATATTTTATCAATGTTTTCAACAACATATGATTTAATCCTGAAAATGTTTATCTTTGCAGTTTTATTTCCAGTTTATTTTTTCCAAACCTAATTTAAAATAGATGTATACCAAATTTAATTTACTGGATTTATAAACTTTTAATAATCTCATCTTACTTTTCTATAACAATATTAAATAAAAATCAAGTTTTGACACGTAGAATACTTCTAAATTTAATGACTTAATATGTCTCAGGCACATGCGCGCATGTAATTGCTCGAAAATATTTTTAAGTTTTAAATGATTTTAATATTCATTTATAAATTATTTTGATATTTTTAATGATTTTTTTTAAAAAATTGCAATACATACTATTTCCTACTTTAAATTTATTTTCATTTTTATTATTACTTAAGAGAGTTATACTTAATATCTTACAGTCAGAAGTTTATGATAGCAAGCCTATCAAATGTAGCCATGTTCAGTATAGAGCATTTTTCTAATAAAAGCTTAATCCAAAAATAATTCATAAAATTTTTAAAAGGGTTTATTTCCAAAACAGTTGCAGTTCTATGCATAGTTCTATAAGCAAAAAATCATTTTCGATATTGGATAAGTAAGCCATATTTATCTGATTTCTTGTATTATTTTCAAATTTATTTTGGGAAGATTCCTATGACTTTCTGCTAATAGAGCCTTCGATTAACAGTTATAACTTTTGTTCGGAAAAAATTAGGTTTAAATGTATATAATTACGAAGGTAATTAGCATTTTTCAAGTTGCTAATTTCTGACTTTCTAATTTAATCAACGACGGAAATAAAAAAAAATTAATTAAAAGTAATCGATGATGAAAGTGAATGATAATTTTGATAAATGAATTACTTTTTGTTGACTAATTAAAATAAGTAAATCTAATTCAGAATTCGGATGAGGGAAGCGTATATGAATCAGAAAAATATTAGCCTTTTTCATATCTTGTTCATCCAAAACGATTAATAACGATTTTCTCTTCCATGAGATATGATTTCTAAGTTCTCATTAAAGGTGATTACTCACTATCTTCACAAAGAAATGGCAATTTACTTTTG
Source organism: Nephila pilipes (assembly GCA_019974015.1). Taxonomy (NCBI): domain Eukaryota; kingdom Metazoa; phylum Arthropoda; class Arachnida; order Araneae; family Nephilidae; genus Nephila; species Nephila pilipes. The sequence goes on along the minus strand of BMAW01079162.1, from coordinate 216,635 downwards.
AGTTTTAATTAAATACTTTTTGCGAATAAGAATTCTAATTTGTTCTGGAAAATTATCATTTCATTTTTTTTCCGTACTCGATGAGTTAATTAAAAAAAAGTTCTATTACGTACTTTAGGCAGCAATTAAAATGGCTTTTTTCGTTCAATAATGTACTATTTCATTTTGAATGTGAAACATTTACAAAGAAAAAAGTCGGTGAAAGCACATTAAAGTGTTTCAGAGCTTAAATATATATATACATATATATACATGATATTTAAAAATTATTAGTTTTTAATATTGAAAAGACAGAGCACATCTTTGTAAGAGAAAAAAATCATGAATTATAAATGTGTCGAATGCATAGCTTTTAATGTTTAGCTGAATAAATAAATAAACAGTTGAATGCTTCAACATAATATGATTACAAAAACATGTTTTCCTTTATTTTACTGAAGTGAATCAAAAATCTAAATTATGGTACAAATATCCAAGTTTTGATATAATGTTAATACAATAAAACTGTTTTTCAATTATTTGAATACATATTCATAAGCAATTCGTAATCATTGCATTTTACATCTAAACTATGTCGGAGAATACATCTACTTGTACGCTGCCTGATATATTTATATTTCCTTAGAAACAAGGTGATATAAAAAAGTAGTCATTAAAAATAAGTGGTTAAACTATTCAACAAGAAAATCTCACAAGGAAATTTTCCGAAACTTCCACATGAAACTTTCATCTTGAAACTAAGCCATCTATCTTATAACTTCATTTGCATGTGATTATTACAGTAATTATATTTTTAACAATCGAAAGAGTTATATTCCTAACGCTATGAAAGAATTAAAAAGAGTACAGACACCTTTTTAGGCAGACTTGAAATCTCAAGATCGTATATGTTTATACAGCCAAATGCAGCTTTATGAATGAATGACAACTTTACAAAAAGAATTAATTTCTTTTCATTGACATATTTTTATCTCTTTTCATTCAGAAAAAAATCATCATTTAATTTCCGACCACATTTAATTATAAATTCATATACTACGAATGATATTTACATTTTAAACCTGCTTTGCTGATATAATATACAGGTGTTGTTTTAAAAAATTACAATATTTTTAAATTCCTACTATTAGCTAACTCTCTCTCTCTTTATATATATATATATCTTGTTCAAATTTTCAATCGTTAATAAAATACTTTTTATTCTTCCATTCAAGTTCAAATACATTTTTTTAAACTTGTAGCGGATGACACTCGATGTTAATACAATTTTTTTCAAATATTAATACATTAATTAAACTTAATTGGTGAAAATGCAGTTTAGCCCAACCACTTGGAGCGATTTCAAAAATTGCCAAACTTGGCGAATTTTTTTGGTTGAAAGTTAAGTCCGCTTTGCGGAACAAGGTAGCCACTTTTGACCAATACTACCAAATAATTCCTGTCGCCAAGGGTGGTTCGGCTACACTGCATTCCAACCATTTAATTTACCGGATAAATAAAGAAACAAGCCAATGCTTCTACTGTGTCAGTCGTCTTGCAATGGCAAATTTGCTAGAGCGTCGGCGTAGAATCTTCATGCCTTCGGATCGAATCTCGTCGAAGCATAATTTTTTTTTTTTATTTGATTTTCAAAAAATCAATTTTAATTTTGTATGGGAGAAAAAAATTTCTCTTATATCAGATATTTTGCAGGATATAAATTTCGGAATAAATACCGTTAGTGACGAAGCGCTCAATTCGTTGGAAAAATTTTTTTCTTTTGATATTTAATATTGAGATTCTGTCATACGTATATACATATTCATATTAATTGTAATTATTTAATAAAAAGTAACTAAAATAAAAAATTTCTTTGTTGATTTAACTAGGAATTGACTTTAATTTTTTTTTATGTTACTTGTTTATATTTACTATTGAATCAATGTCTGTGAAGTTGGTAAGAATTGAAAACATCTATCATTAATACGTATAATACAAAATATTTCGCAAAATAGCATTAGAGTGTAAGTGTATTTAATTGCAGTTCCTAAAATAGGACCTTATTTAATACTAGTGCTTTATTTAACTTATTGTTGCGTTTTTATTTTATATAATATATATATATAACTTTATTAGTTATCAAGTAATAAAATCTAATTTTCTAATCCCCCAGAATTACTTCAGTTACTCATTCGATTCCACCTTTTTCAATCCAAGTTAGTCCTGAAATAGTTATTAATTAACCAGCTCACACACATTGAAAACTATTTGCGGTTTGTAACGTTTCCCTATTATTCCAACTCTCTTCCATAATCTTAAATTACAACTTAAATTACAAACATCGATAACTTCAATTAAATAAAATAACCAAGATAGTCTTCAAAGCACATATTTATTTGTGCTATTTAAGGGAAAAGTTCTCTAATAGTTCTCAGTCCCTCAATAGGGTTACCATAAAGTGTACACAAGTATGAAATAATAAGCTTAATCAGGGACTCGAGTCTTATACGAAGTAATAATCAAAAAACGTGGTCAACTTCAAACAAGAAAAGAGGGAACTTTAATCTTGCAACTTCAAATCATGTTTAAGTAGTCTCAAACATATTCTGGGTGCAATCCAGTTCCTTCTCACTGCTGGTACCCCTCTCTACTTACTTCAACATCACTTAATACATCAATCAATAACTCCCGAGACTAACATTGAAAACAACATTTTTTTTGTTAATCACCTGTACAGTTGATACAATCGTTCAACCTTTTCAAATCTTTTTCGCCAGAATCTTTTTGTTGCGATAAACAGCTTTCTGAATCATCGACTCGTTGCTGTTTTTGTTCCATCGAAAGCAATCGCGGCACCCACTTGGAAAAAACCTTTTTCATGCTCAATTTTTCATGAAGGATAGTAAATACACTTCCATATGATATCTGTGTCATTTCAGCAATCTCACGGAGCTTCACTTTACGATCTTTCATTATAATTTTTGTCACTTCACTCACATTTTCCGGTGTAACGGCTTCCACAGGTCTACCCGAGCGTTCCGCGTCATTTGTGTCGGTACGACCACGTTTAAACTCGGCAAACCACCGACAAATCGTTGCTTTTGATGGACAAGAGTCCGGGTAACATTTTTCAATCCATTGTTTCGCTTGCACGGTGTTTTTACCCATTAAAAAACAATGTTTTATCAGAACACGAAACTCGGTTTTTTTCCATTTTTTAAACAAACTGCAAAACGACTTTACTCCAACCTCGATAACTCAGCTGTTTCTGGTCCGATCGACTTAAAATTTTGACACGTTTCAAGCAAAGGTTAGTACTCTAGAAAGATCTGGTTACTGGTTTACTACGAGCGCCATCTCTGGGTTAGTCACGGGAGTTATTGATTGATGTGTTATTTTGGTCCCTACACTCGTCCGAGCTTAATGATTAATGTTACAAATTTTTACTTAACTTTCAATTACTAACCGGGCTAGAGTCAGCATTGATACTTGTAAAAGGAGTTCGACTCTCTCTTTCTCTGTCCGCCTACAGATCCTCACTTCTAACTTTGAATCCTATGATTTTTTAGTCTTGCTAGCAAAGGCACAAATCGAACTTCTTCGTTGTTAGCTTTCTTTGACTCTTTTAGCTACAGTTCCTTTACTATTGAACTCTCCATTGCTTATAAATGCTGTAACATCAATTACTGCACTTCAATGTTATTCATTACACTTCAATACTTTTATTCTAATTAACATAAGTCACGGTTCGTGTACAAAAAAAAAGGTTCTCGATTGAATGAACGTCATATGAGAGCCCAAATCGTTAGTTGAAGGAATAGTATGCGAGAGAATCCTGTTATAACTTAAAAATAAATGGCGTATATATTGAAAGTTTCTATGGAATACATGATCCTTCCAGACCTTAATCTCTGTATCTTAATAAGCTGTTTCGACATAGCTGGAGTCTATATCTCAGAATAGCTCCGTAAATATCTCCGTGATAACATAAAACGATTCTCCATACTGATGTAGAGATTTTCTAAGTATTGCAGGGATCTTTTTTTTTTTTGTTTGATATATTTCGTATTTAAAAATTCCGTTTCTTAGTTTCCCCAAATCGCTTTTCTTCAGAAAACATTTATCACAGAGGTGAGTGGACTAAATTTGTCGAAAAGCAAATAAATTATAAGTAAACTGTTCATAAAGATAAAATAAATTATTAAAAAAGCTTGGAATACGCTTTTATTCGCATACTGAAAAATAGGGAAAATACCTTAAAATAATAAGTATGATGGTCAAACAAAAAAATGCTGAAAAAGAAATCGAAGCAAAAATTAATCATTCGCGCATTAAAAATTAAAATATATAATTATTGTGATTAAAATTCCAATATAGTATGAGTACCTCTATCATCGCTATGTGGGATTTTTTTAAAAAAACATTTTCTGACCTCCATTTTGTTGTTGTTGTTGTTGTTTTAGTCAGGCCTGGCAGCCCGCGGCCCGGGAGCCACATGTGACCCGCCAGGTATCAAATTGCCGCCCGCGGAGCTGGATCCTCTGAATAAAGATTTAAACTTTTATTGTGCATAAAAGTACTGAAGAGCATTCCACCATAAGTCGTTCGCATCATATTCCATTACTATAGGAATATCTCACTACTTGAGTCAACTATCGTCATATTTTTTCTCCTTCTTTAATCTTGTTCAGAAACAATTACAAATCCCGTTTTAAAAAGCGCACGGACCAACTTGAGTGAGTGAGCGATACACATTGTATACCTAACCAGAAAACTTTCTGAATTACTAGAAGCGTAGAGGGAATGCGACATGCGGCTCATGCGAAATAGCAGCAGCCAATTTGTCTGCAGCAAACCAAATATATTTGACGCAGAAGTGCATTGTTCCAAACAGACTGATTACTTGGTGTTTTTTGATAGCTAATAATATAGCTTCAGCTTTATGTTATTATTGAAGGAAAGTTTCTTATATTGTATTTAGGGTGCAAGCTTATTTAATTCAATAAAATATAATCTCCCTTAATTTATAATAGAATGTTCTTAATTTCTCTGATGAGGTATCGGAAGATTAATCACTTCCCGTGACTTGAAAGGTGAAAGTTGTAATAGTTTTTAAAGTGAGAATTTAAATAAGCATCGAATTCATCACTCGCAGATGCCCCTCCCACGTATGTATGTATGTATATATATATATATATATATATATACGTATATATATGTATAGTGGTTAATGTACGATAGTGGTTAACAAGTATTTTCTAACTTTTGAACTCTAATGTAAGCCATAATTCGTTATTATAGCTATTTCAAATTTTATTATTTATTAGTTATTCATTTTTTCATCCAACACTTCCATTAATTATTTTTTGAAAAATGTAGATACGGTGGAGCCTATCTGCTGGACTCCTTTTTACTTTTGATTAAAAAAATTAATTACCTGAGAGCCCTGTCTCATACAAAATCAAATTTTAATTAAAAATAATCTGTTAATCGATAATTAAATTCTTAAAACCTTAAAATATTGTATTACTTTCGAGAATACTCAACTGTACGAAATTTCATAACACTTGCGGGAAAGAGAATGAAAAATTGATTGCTAAATTGTTATGTTTAACCCAAGGCTTTAACACAACTTTTCGAACATTTTTTTTTTTTGAGGCCGTGGGCAATATTTAGCACTAATAGTCTTAAAAATAGTTTATTTTAAGAATTTACAAGATATGAATTGTTCCCTTTTACATTTTAAATAAGAATGTGTAAACATTGTACGAAAATTTAAAATTTTAATTATTTATGCACATCCTCAAAAATTACATATATATACTTCTTAAATTTGTAATTTTACAATATCTAAGGCATGTTTTTTCAATTTGATGCATGCGAAATATCTAAACGCTATTCGATAAATATTATGTTTACTCATATTTTGGAATTTACCCTCAAAACTATATTTAAATGTGATTGATGCATATACGCATTTTTAAGCAACAAATCAAGGATCATACTAAATTGCAAATTTATAAGAGTTTAAAATCTTTCAATTGAAACATGAGTTTATTATAAGTGGTATTGTGGTTTACGTTGGTCTGAGAGAGTTTCATAAACTTGTAAAGTTTGTAGTGAATGGGATTTTGTATAGATTATTAATTTTTTAATTCAATATTTCACGCTTTATGAAAGGAAGAAGTTAGATGAAAATTACAAGAGCTCAAAACAAATATTACTGTTCAGGAATTTGAGAGAAAAGGGATTTTTTGATACGGGAGAAAACGAAATGTCCGATTGTACATAAGAACGCAATGTCAAAAACAGAAAGAGGCTCTTTTATGTATGCCTTCGATCCCAACTACAAAATTTTAGCTTGACAACGTGACAGAAAAAACACATAAAATTCTGCCCCAAATGCAAACCACGCTTTACTGTAGAAAAGGGCCATAACCCAGAGCCATAATCTCCCTGATGTTGAAGATTTGTTTGAACAGACATGCATTCATGTTCCCCTTCATCATGAACGTCAGTTCGCCCATTTTTAAATTGTCTACACCATTCACGTACAACACCATCTTTTATAAAGTGTTCACTGAATACTTGGCTCATTTTTGGCAAATTTCTTCCGCATTGTTCTCTTCTTTTTGAGGAAAGTAAATTACACAACACAGCTCACACTCGGTGGGAGCATTAATTGCATTATATATGTTTACATGACTGCAGCTCATCTTAAAAGGATGAGATGGAGTTGATAATTTTAGAATAATAATTAAATAATTAGCAGAGGTTATAGTTAGAGAGGTGCGCAGTCTCTCACAGCGCATTTCCATCTACTACCATTAGTCTGGTTGTTTAGTAGATCGTTCGGAGGTTGAAAACAATGCCTTCGTATATTTGCGTATAATTCATGTACTTAATTTTAGGTACATATAATAGGAAATACAGTAAGTAATATGTACTTAAAATTAAGGGTAATTAACATTATATTTGCAGGGTAATTAGCATTATATTCACATAACATTGTAATCTATCTGAATTTATTTATAATTTCAAAATTTGTTAAATAAAAGTATTGCCTTTATAAAAGTGAATAAAAAGCAATTAGTAATTATCGGACAATGTATCAGATGTAACAAACTGAAAGGAAAGCATTGAGAATATTATTGAAAATTATTGAACATAATTTAAGTAAAATATAGGAATCGAAATCATTCCGCATTGCAAAAACTGGACCCGAGTCTCCACACTGAGAATCTGCTGTGATGCGTTTTGAACATCCCTTATTCAGAGCCTATTGCATTGAACATCCCTTATTCAGAGCCTATTGCATTGAACATCCCTTATTCAGAGCCTATTGCATTGAACATCCCTTATTCAATGCAACCAGTTAGCATTTGCTTTGCAACGTAAGAAATCATCTCTCAATTATTATTTCCGAATGCCATCTCTACCACCTCACCCATTACACAATGTGAAAATCAACCCTTCTTTATAGAGATTGTACAACGCTCGTCCTTTTCGTATCTGTCCATTCTCCGATAGGGTGAGTAATTTGAAGGAGATACTCAGCCTACCTGACGTGTGTGTCCAACAGAAAAATTTCTTTAAATTCCCGCTTTGGAACTTTCCAAGGTTTAAATACCTAAAGCCGTTTGCTGCGTACAGTAAGAGTACAACACATCCGGTCGTTTTACCACGCCTCTTCCTTTTACACCGGTGTCAGTTCGGAGATTATTCCTATATATACGGATGGTCGAAAGGAACCGGATATGTGGGTGTTGGTGTCTTTTCTAATGACGTAATGCCCAGTTACTGGGTAGACTTTTCTTGTAGTATCTATACAGCCGAAGCTGTAGCTATTTACTGTGCACTTCAGCTGATGGAAAATTCTAGTTCTCGTAAATTTATTGTGTATGGTGACAGCTTGAGCATATTTGAAACATTAGAAAATCTGGATGATCGGAGTCACTCTGTGGTGACTAATATCCCAAACATTACAATACACTTTAACAATAAAGGGCATAACATCAAATTTTGTTGGATGCCTAATCATGTAGAAATTCGAAACAATGAATCGGCTGCAGAATCAGCTACGGATCCTATGGAATTAGCAGTCACGAGTTCCGACTTGAAACGAGTCATTTTAAAAAATAATTGAAAAGGCATGAAAGGAAACGTGGAATCTTCAGACACGCAGTAAGGTTTTCTAGGTGAAGCCTGAAATAGGTTTATGGCCCAGTGTTTCAACGCGAAGAGTTGACGTCAAGTTGACTGGCCATCGCATAGAACACACAAATACTTTCTGTAGTGCGAGACAGCTCTCGAGTATCCTTGCCATGTCCTATACACCGTGAATCATATCTTGATTATATGTCAAGTGTTTCATCGTTATCGTCACACCTTTCTTAAATCGTCCGTTCTACAATTATCTGATTTGGAGGGAGAATCCCCTCCACACACAATTTGTTTGCGTTTCTGTATAAAATCGGATTTCTAAACATATTTAATCCTTTTTTTTTTAATCTTTCATCTATTTAATCGTTAACAAACATTTCATTTTGAAACCAGTTTTAGTCACCAATTATTTTTTAACAATAGCTTATCAGATTTAATTAAATTCTATCTTTTTTTAATTTTGAGGGAAAAAATTATAGCTTATTATATTACCAACAGTTGTTGGGTGCAGTTTAATCAGATTTGGCTCTTGCACCATAAACTTGCAATCAAGCAAATCACTCAGCCTTGAATGCACTTTCTCAAATTATGAAGAAGGGAGAAGAGGAGTTTATTATTAAGTTATTTATAATCACGCTATTTGACGTAATAAATCATTATCTCTCGGATGAGCATTTTAGTAAGTAAAAAAAAATTCTGATTATTGAAAAGAAAATAGAACAAACTGTATGCTTCAGTCATCAATCATAATTGTGAGTTTAGTTTTTTTACAAACTGAATGAAATGAGCATTGTATTAAATTGTCAAAACTGTCTGGCTGAGTTATTAATTGATACAAATATGTATTTTAAAGTCGTTTAGTATTATTGTGATTTGAAATTCTGATATTATGTAATTCTCACGTGAACATTGATTTTGAACTCAATTTTTTTTTCTAATCTTCCAAAATATTCACATAAAAAGAAGCAAAATTATTAATAACCGGAATAAAATTTTTATTATGTATATCACAAAAAGGAAAGGAAATAGCCAGGTTTCATTATGTATACTTTAATCAATATGAGGGGAAAAAACTGTTTCTCAATAATCATGGCGAATGAAAAAAAAAAAAAAAATTATTTACTTTTCATGAAAATATCATTATTTATCGGTGCAAGTAAGTATTTTTGAAATATTTTTTTAACAGAAGTAGATCCTATTTCAAGCTTTATTTAAGACTATCTATTACTAATTCACATGTCACTTGGTTTGTACAAATCAAGAAATAAAGTTTAATTTTTTTTATTAACGTCGTAGCAACACGAGGGCTATTGGCGACGGACATTGTAATTTAGAACCACGTTCAAGTGACGAGGACGACACTTGTGTTGGCACCCCCTCTTCTAACATCCACACTACGCCAAAGGGAGGACTTTGGGCCCCGACAGATTTAACGCGCATCAGCCCCGGCTACACGGCGGGTCTTTAGCTGAAGAATAAAGGAATAATTCTCAAATAAAAACTTATCATTCAAAGTTTTACCACGTAACAGTGCAATTTATACACAACTTTTATGGCAGCGTTTCTCAATCTTTCCCAGTTTGCATAATCCCGATAGCTAGGTTCAATTTTTTTCACTCCTGCTGTTTAGGTTCCCTTATGCATATCCCCGATCCCGAATCTACCAGGCAATAGGTTCCAACATGTTTCACCCAAAACTTTTTGCAAAAAAAAAGTGTAATTTGAATGAAATAAAAATGTCTATTTTTTTCAGTAATAGCTTTTTTTTTATTTTTATGTACACATGTGCGCATTAACACAAAAATTGGAAAAAGGAAAAATTAATTGGATATCTTAGACTATATTGAATTACAAAGTTCTGAGGAAAAAAAAGATCTAAAGAGAACAAAATATAATCTCAAAACCGGAACTGCATTCAATTTGCTTTAATATTTATTTTTATGCATGTTCCAGCGAACATAGTCCATTTTTATGTTACGAATGATAATATTACGATTAGTTAAAACCTCTACCTATTGTTATACTTTTCTTTCTAGGTGACCACTATTATCGTTTTCTTTTCGCGTACCCCAGAACGGCCTCTGGAGCACCTCTCAGGTACGCGTAACCCCGATTAGGAACAGTTGTTTTAGGGCTACATTACTCTTAAAATGGGGATAAAAATTAATCTAAAAAAAATGTACTTCAATTTGTTCTTTCTTATTCAAACATTAATCTGAAACTATGAACAGTTGAAATATTGATGTAGCAGCATTGCAAGATGTTTTTGCATTTTCCATCGTGAGCATAGTTACCATTTTTTCTTGTTCAGCTTGATTTTGATAAAACTAGTCTTTATTTATATTTGTTAGTACCAACTTCTCTTTACAGGCCATGTTGAAATTGAATAAGAAAACAGCACACACAGTCAGTATCTAAGGTTGGAAAAAAAAATCGATGATTTAAACGAGGAAAAATTCGCGCCACTGGGAAACAGAATAACGTAAGTTTTCCATTAAATATTTATTTGAAAAAGTAGGAGAAGTTCCTAGTGCCAAAGATCAGCCCAGGCTTTCGGTCGATACCAGACAGTAACATCAATACATCGAACTTGTCGTCGAAGGGAAAAACACGATCCTTTTTTGTTGTTGTTGTTCGATATAAAAAAGAATGTAAAGAACTTTACGCACTGTGTTGTTAGACTGCGGTAAATAAACTGCATGAAATTTAAATTAAGTTTCAAGGCATAACAAATGAGCAAACAGGTGTCCAGGACATCCATCTTTTGGTTGCGAATAGTTTGAAATATCTAAAAAGAAAGTGTAATGTTGTTTTTTTTTGAAATTGAAAGCGAGTGTTTTAAATTTAAACACAATACTTCAGACATCTGATTTTCAAAGTCAGTCTCAGACACTAACCCAATAAATTTCTGTTTTTAAATTACAGCCCTATGACCAACATATTCTGTTGATTGAAATTACTTTCGACCGTTCGTTTAATAGAAGTGGATTGATTCCAACAGAATTAATGACTAAAAATCAAGAATATTAAAGAAATAATATAGGGGGAAATTAATAGGGGCTCAAAAAGCTCAAATCAAATAACGAAGAAGTGGTACTTGCATTCAAATTGGTAAAGACATATTTCAATACAGTTTTGTTAATAATCATTTGTAATTACTCGTTTTGGTTTTGTTAATGTCGCACAAGAAGCAATATGAGGGCTATTGGCGATGGACCTCCTAGTTTTGAAACTCAATCAAGTGAACGAGGACGACACCTGGGCTGGCACACCCTCCTCTGACTTCCACACCACTCCAACAAGAAAACTTTGAGCTCTTAAGAAGATTTAACTTCATAGAGACTTCATTAAGATAGATATAACTTCATCAGCCCCAGCTACACCGCGGCTCTAGTGGAATTGAGGCTCGAACCCGCGACTTGACGAAAACCACCCTCCGCAAGTCCACGACCATCACTACTAGAATATCGCGGCCACTCAATTATAATTAATACAAACAATTTTATGTATACATGTGATAGTACATTCTATGTTACGAGTATTATATAGTTACAGTTGTGATTTAGTCTGGGATTCACTCAAATGATTAATCAATGATTTTAGCAGGGATGTTAACTCAGTGTTAACAACTTTAAAAGAACTGGAGAGTTACCGTTGTTTTGTTCTTTGAGATATATCTTTATATATATTCGTTCCAAATACAATTTTATTCTAAGTGGTTATTACGTCATATCTCTTAGTACTTAGTACCGCGAAAATTCCTCATTAAGTTGTGCTAGTACTTAAATTTTTTTAAAGTAATTGAAAACATATCTGATAGATGTAAATTTGTGAAGGAGGAGAGGGTTGCAGGAGAGGCAATAAAGAAAGATGAAACAGAAAATGTTTAGATAGAAAACAAGTTAGCATTTTACTTACGAAAGTGTTTCAAGCAGGGAATAAATATGAAAAAAAAAAAAAATGTTTTTGTAGTAGTTATAAATATATTTCATTACATGAGAAGCTGGATGGACTTATAAAATATATATATATGTTCGATATATAATATAATTGTGTCGTGATAGAACAAAACATTGCCATTTGAAGGCAGTGAACTGCAAAGACTTAAAAATAAATCATTGGCAATCATACAAAATTATCTCTTTCTTAAATTTATGCATTTTATACTGATTATAAATTTCAAATGACCTTTTGGTAAATTTAACATGCTTTACTAAATCAAGATATTTCTTACTACCATTGTTTGGTTCAGTATAGTTGCGTGACTGCGGCGCCTAGGCATCCTAATCGCGGACATGCGCTATGTGTTGTTTTCGTCAAGGAGTCAGATCAATCCCCTTTAAGATCTATTGTGTATCGGGACTGATGCATGTTAAATCTGGTCGAAGTCTTCTATTGGCGGGGTGTGAAAGTTTGGAGAAGGAGATGCCAGCTCAGTTGTCATCCTCGTCACTGAACGTAACTAGTTTAAAATTACAAGGTCCGTTTCTAACAGCCCTCGTGATGGTGCTTAGTGTATCCATAATAAACAATCACATCACATCACTCGATATAATTTTTTCTATTAAATATACAGGCTGAGTTATTTTAAATTGAAAAAAAAATATTATCATTAATATAACTTGTTGTAAATTTGAAAATTAAAGAATTCTGTTTCCGCAATTCTATTCTAACTAAGTTACATATCCTTTAAATAGCTTCTTTTATCAAAATTAAGATTGAAACAATGGTTTCATATAATACGATGGAATTTCCGAAAGTAAGTTTTGTCATTTTTTTTTGAAAGATCACTTGATACAATAGATAAAACAAACAACAGCCATAAGAATCCGGACCCTTTCCTGTTTCATCGACAGGGGTAGCATCAGTGGAGGAGAAATGACGCACGCGCAGAGTGACAGAGAAGAGAGAGTAGCAGCAGACCAGCGTGCCCGAGTACAAATAGCAGTGGCAGACAGACGTGTACTGACAATATGATCGGCAATGGATGTGAGTACTGTTATCTGATTTGAATGAGCTCTTAAAACAGGCGCTTCCGTCATCCATGAACGTCTTCAGACATGTGCAGTCTAATAGTTGGATGGTGGTGTTGCATGTTCAGTGAATAAAGGCTGAATGTGGAGGATGAAGATCGAAGTGGGTATCCCCCCCTATCCACAAATAAAAACAAAACACTGCTAGAGTACAGGACATGGTGCTAGCGGATAGGAGCACAAACATGGCAGACGCAGCATCTACATTGCATATTAGTTGTCTTAGGTCCATCCAAAACAATGCTGAGGTGGAACATGCTGTGCGACAATTCGCATCACAGGATACTTGGCTTTACCAGAGTGGTTTCTTCAAACTGATTAAACGCTGGGACAAATGCCTCAATGTCGGTGGCGATTATGTCAAAAATTGTGCAAGGTGTATAATGCATGATGTCACGTTTCTTTTTTTTTTTCGGTAATAAAGTTTTCAAATGAAAAAACAAATAATAAAATTTACTCTCGGAATGTGCCTCGTACAAAGAACTATAAACGGTTCTCAATATAATGATGCAGTTTAAACAATTATTTTTAAATTAGCGCTTAGATTTGCTGTAATTAATTACGAGGGCGGCGGCTCAAATGGAAAATGGGAATAGAGTGATTCATTGCAACATTATCCAGAGAACCCCCCCCCTCCTCTTTATAATAAAACCATGAGTATGACGTCCTACGCATCACAAAATATCACCTCCGTTTCCCGCCATTGTGACTTCGATTTTCTTGGCGCAGACTCACGGGAAACAACTCAGGGGGCCCAACATATAATGAAGAACATAGCTCTCATCGATTGAGACAATTTGACATAAAATAACGACAACACATTATGGCATCAATCAAACTTCGATTTGTTGGTAAATGGCTGCCGAATCCAAACTAACCTATGAATTAGTGTCGCATTTATTTGACACGATTTAACAGATGCAAATCACAATGGTAACCCCAAATTTCCTTAGCAACGCAGTCTGTCGGCCACTACAGGAACTTTCTTTAATCACCATTTTTCTTTAACATAAGAATAGTCACGGATTCCAGATTTTGAAAAGTAATGGTCAAGAATATTTAATAAAAATGGAATTGTTTGCATCCTTAAATTACTCAATATATCCGGAACATCAATCAGAATCATCGAACAAAATTAAGTGGCAAGTATTCGCTCTCTATTTCTACATATAACCCGGGCAAAGAATTCATAGTTCATCTGAACCGAGATTTTCGTCGGCAAAAAAAGAATGTTTCGTTCCCTAAAACCTCTTTCCTTGGTAACAGCTGGACTACAGATAGTTCGCGAGAGGTACCTTAATGACTCTGTCGAATATAACAAGAGTAATCAAATTGTCCAGATACTTCCCAGATGTTACATGTCATGTCAGATACTTAGCAAAGGTTGTTGCTGTCACTGACAGGAAGTCAGTTTAGATGCAATGGACCTGCAAGATCATGTTGTTGTTTTTGGACATCACGTATAATTACCTATTGATTGCTCTTATATTCAGGAGGAAAACACATTTATCAATATGTCGTTTCTAGAATTATACGGAACATGGAGTATCCTAAGATTTCTCACACTCTTCAATTTAGAGTGTGAAATGTAATTTGAGTTTATGTCTACGAATGTTAAACAACTTGCGTCTAAAAGTTTCTTTGAAACTTTCTTTGATTTCGAAGGATCTAAAAATAACTTTTCGTAATTACTTCCTTTTGAGATGAAATGATATAGTCATGTTATTCTAACTATATGTATTTTCTAAGAAACATGATTAATGTGTTTTAACTGCTTTTATTGTAATGCTAATAAGGTTAAGCGCATTAAAAGTAATTCATTGAATTTTTTCAGAAAAGATACACAATATAAAATTAAATAAAAATTTTACAGTTCTGAAGCTTCGGCGACTATATGTTTTGTGCCATATTGGAGGATTTTTTTCAATCCCGTTGCGGGGAAGGAGGGTTGACTTTGAGCGACGGGGATTATTTGAACCCTAGATTTGAACATTGGGAGAAAATTTGTCCGACTACTTTTTGGTAGTGCTCTTATCAACTAGACGAAAACGGATTCCCCCTCAGACTAGTCATCAAGGCATTTTAACTTTTATCATTGTTGTTGACGAGGAGCCGCCGTAAAGCTAAATATAAGCGTTTATATTATTTTTACATACATATTTATAAAAAATATACGAAAACAGCTGCTTGTTGACAAAATAAGAGTAAATTAGAGAAATAAAATTCTTTATTTAATTCATCACCTTAAAATTGCTGAGTCAAATATATTCATATTAGTGTATAGTGTGCGATCACATTACGCTGCAATTAAAAAAAAATTCCAATTTTAAAATAAACATTTTCTAACAGAAATGGGAAATAGCGGCTTGTGACGATAATAAATTAGCCTTTTAAATGAATTCCAATTTTGCTAACATTCTATACAAGCTACAAGCTCTTTTATAGCTTGTTTAGAATGTCCCATTTTTAAACCAGTAGACTGCTAGTGGATAATACCGAGACATAAGATGACGAGTATTTTCAGAAGTACTTCAAATCTTTCCGAAAAGCATTTATATACGAAATAATTAGTTAAATTATCTTACCCTGGGGATTTTTTCTTTCATTACGGGGAAATGCTCTTGTTGATCTGAGTTTATTTGATAATGTTTAATATCAAGAATCTTGTCCTTATGATTACAAAGAGTATATATTTAGTTATATGATACTAAGGTATGCAGAAAATTTGGTCAATGGGTCTAATAAAAAAATAATATAATGTGCAAATGAAAGAAAATTGTTCCTTTTTTTTTCTTGATTCCAAACATATGTAAGTTTTGTGTGCTTTACCTATCTTACTTCTGTCCCATTTAACTTTTTTCGGAAACACTCCAAGAGGTCTTTATTAAACATAAGATTTCCTTTCTTATAAAAAAAGATTCTGACACATAAAAAACTCTTTGTAGATTTGTACATTATATTGATAAAAACCCATCCGTTTTTTGAAGTTTCCAACACCTTGAAGAATTCATCAGAATTGAATGATGTTTATTGCTCAAATAGACTGTATGGATGCAAATAAAAATTTAATTTTACTTAACAAAAAACAATGCCATAATCAATATTTCATGAAGTAACTATGTGACGTTATCTTTTTTGCCTGTTTCTTCTGTCGTCTTAAATGTTTCTCGAATCGCAAATCTAAATTTCAACTTAAGTTCAAGCGCAGGTAAAGTTATTAGAATAGTGAGTTATGTTTCAAAATAGATTTTATTGATTCTCTAATAAGATTAATGCTCTCAAGCAGCTTCAAGTTCTTCGCCACAAGTACTAACAACTTCTAAAAAAAGCAAAGAATACGCTTACAGGAATACGATGTGAGTACATCCTCCAATTAGTCAATGATAACTTTGGTTCCTAGTTTCAACAAATAATGTATACACTCTCCTAGTACTCTTCCTATTACTGTAACCTTATTATCCTTCAATTCAATTTTCTGTCGCTTTCATACGTATTAATTAAGTTACTCACTCTACCTTTTAAGTTCGCTTAATTTGTATTACCACGTTTCATTTTATTGGAAAGAAGTTGGAAAAAACTTAAATATAAAGTCAGAAAGGATCCCTTAACTAGATGTTAGTTTAGGGAAGTTTCGCGAACAACTCATGTGTTGCAACTACTAATTTCAATAAGTGCTTCTATACCTCGGTGTATTGAATCAAACAGATTTTGAATCAGTACCCGAGAAAAAGCATTTCAGATCATTTTTATTCCAACCGAAATGCTTACCGTTTTGGTTACTTTATGAACGTCACGAGCGAGATGCCGATTGATGAAATCTTCGATATGTTCATTAGGCAGCATATCTGGTGATGATAAAACTACGGAAGACGCAGTGCCTGTTGTGCTGAAAGGAAGATTTGAACATTCCTATTAATATATGGATGAATACTGAAATATATACATTGCAGTAAGTGCACGATTTCGGACCCCAAACTCCTCTGGTGTACCAATTGCTGTTGAAATTACCCACAATTCTTAGCAATTGAGGTTATCCATGAAACCCAGCGTCACCCTCTCAAATCCCTAATAACCTAGGAAATAGGCCTCCTGGAAGGTGGCATTCATTGGTGTCGCATCTAATGCGGATTTGATCTCAACTGCACCTTGAATGATTCATGGGAAATGTCAACTGTTGCATATTGGCTCACTGAAACTGCAGATGCCGATGCCTTTTCGTGAAGGAAAACCTGTACAAATAAGCTCTTGAAATCAGCCCATGATGCAGCAAAATCCAACAGATTGTCAGAGCAGACAATGACATACCTGTATCAGTGTTCCAATATGATTAAGGGGACTAGACGTCCCGCTTTTTAACAATTTATCCCGCGTCCCGTGGGGTCTTAAGAAAATCCCGATTTTTAGAAAGAATGCACGACAAGCTAGGGAACGAGAAAAGAATACACTGTTTTCGTCTTCCATGTAGCTATTTCACCGAAATATGAGTTTTATATAATTTTTGTAAATTTCATAATGTTAAACTTTAATAATAAAAATAATTGTCGAGAACTGATTATCAGGAACTGCTTATCAAAGTTCACCTGGATCAGTTGCTAAAATTCGACCACCATTGTTTGGACTTAATGAACAGTGGCATTTTTCGGCATGGGCAGCGACGAAAACATTTTGTAGCTGTAAAATGAAGAGAGAACACTTTGTACACTTCTACAGATGTGATTCTTATGGGAACATGTTTCGCTAGCGATCTAGCATCATTTGGAACATTGTTGAAAGGAATTACACCTTATACAAAAATTGGAAACGGAGGGGAATTTTAAGGAGAAGAAGGGTGAGGATATAAGGAGTTTGTTGGTCGTCCACGAATTAACGCCTTCGCATATTGAGTTTTGGGACTGTCTCTCATACGATACACATCGTACTGCGTGCTAGTGCTAGTTAAACAAGTGATGTCAACAAATAAACTATTCAAATGATTTATGTTTGTAATTAATTTAGGTACCAAAGGTAGGTATTTTTAGGCACCAAATTTTTAATCCCCCCCTTGTCAATGGTGTCCCGCTTTTCGAATGTTAATATCTGGTCACTTTAAATATGATCTGGTCACCTTAAATGTGATGCCTTGACGTTGCACTACCCATCATTGCCACCGATTGGGGTGCCTATTCTTTCCATGTTGATGTAATCCTTTAGCGTCTACTGCCAGATTTTCTGCACGTCTGGTTCTACTAAGCTTACTTCTTCTACTCTCGTATCACTGTCGTAGCATTTTACCTCAAACGAGCTGCTGTTGCATGATAAGAAAATTTATTTTCACGAATGATTTTTTTCCCGTTCAAGCTCCATCACTTTCTAATAGTATTGTCGAAGTATCGTGGCATCTCTTGAAGCGTTCTGCACTTGCGGATAATCATAGGAAATTTTTTGTGTTCCTCTACCACTAACAATTTAAAAGTTAAACTCAGCAGCTCAGAGGTTGCTTCTCAGTCCAAGCATTCACGATGACTCTTGTATATTACAATTTGAAAACAATACACGCAATGACACATGCTGTAAATTTAAATTATGTACTTATTTCATGTACGCGTATTTTTGAGTACTTATTTGCATTTAATTGAACGTTATGTTATGAATATAATATTTTTCTTCAATTTGTAAAAAAATTTGATTCTTCTTAATGCTTTTTATTTCCTTTTCTTCCAAGGTGTTTTCAACTTTCCAATAGAGAAGTAATATTTTACCTAGACATGTTTCTATACACTTTATTTTAATTTGGTGATAACGAAATTCTTAGGTTATAAAGACATTATATATTTTCTAACTTTTATTTAATTTGTTCATATTTTATTTAATTTACTGGAATCTATTTTTTTTTTTCGTTTTTACGTGAATATTTGTGTCTAAAAAACAGTCAATGAAATACTTTTTTTATAATGGTAGGTATGGATGTAATATATATTTGTATTCTAAAGTAATTTGATATTAATTTTATATTATGCATTTTCACTCAAATCTTCTTTATGGGAATATATTTTCTCCGAAAAAAATAACTTCATTTATATTATAACCAAGAAAAACAAAATAATTATGATTATCAATATATAAGAAGAAAAAAAATTCTTACATCGAAATTGCTGTAATTGGCAATAAACAATTATTTTTATAAATCAAATAAAGCTACTGATAGAACAATACCTCGACCAAGCTAAAATGATACGATAAACTTTACGAACTACGTCGAGTTTTCCTGTTTATATCTCTTAGGGATTTCCAATCGTTCACAAATAGCGTTCGATACTCAAAAAGAACGGCTCATTTGGCGACCGAAGAGCATAATTATGGTAACCCTGTTGGCTGCCACAGTTTTCCTCTTCCGTTCAATGAGAGTGCAGGGAAACAATGCATATTGCTCTCAGACTTAGCCAAAAAAGAAAGAATGTGTATCGATTTATAGAATTCCAATATAGGGCTTGACTGCGTTCCCCCCACCATAGACTTGCTTTGGCATTAAATTTTATACCTTGCCTTTTATTTTATTATTTTTCCACACCTAGTATTCAATTTTTTTGATCGGTTATAGTTTCCCCTACTTTTATTTTTTATTGTTTCACCTTGTAGTTTTATTTCTATTTTGGCGATATATCCCCTAGTGAAGGTTTTACTCGTTTATGTTTCGAATATAGATGTAAAAGTATTTTTTTCTCGTTGCCAAGCTATAAAATGGGGCGTATCACCAGGTGACTTGGATCTTCTTTTTTTTATTTTTTTTATTCTTCCTCTTTTCTCTTTTGTGCTTTTCTCGTCTTTTTCTCCTTCTCCTCAATACAAAATATAAAAGAATGGAATGATTTCCGATTGGTTACAATTTTCTTTTGTGTGAATCGAAATTGTGTGGTTAAAAGTTTAGGTTCTGTTTTTGTACACTTTGAACTTATATTGGATGTAAAAGATCATCTGTTCTGTATTGGTTTAAATACAGTTTCCGATATTTTTAACACCGTTTCTTTAAAATCTTAAAAACTTATGAATACCAAACGAACTTTTATTACCATGCCTTTAAGATATTATAGCGTGTTTAAACTACGTTCCACGCAATTGGAAACGAATTGTTCCCAAATAAAATCATATTTCTATATTCTACAACTACGTAAAACAATACTCTCATTAGTAATTGGTTGACTACTTAATCTTCGTGAATTTGCAGCTTTCTCTTCATTTTGTTACTCATATGGGATTGATCATCAAAAAGTTATTTTTGAGGTGTCATATGGATATTTTATCCAATTGTTTATGAGGTTTTCAAAATGACGATAACGATTTGTGTGATACAATATACCATATCATTTACTGTAAAATAAAGGAAAAGAACAGAGAAAAGTAATTTTCAACTTTAATTAGATGATGGAGCAAAGCAAACACTATTTAATTATCCTTGAAATATCAATACAAAAGAAATATGTCTTTAATTGATTCAATGAAGCTTTTTAAGGAGTTTCTGTGCATAGAAAACTAAAAATTAAGCCAGAAGAATACTCCAAGCAGAATATTAATCGTCTTATAAAAGATCAGATAATCTTTTGTTGTCAACAGAAAACCAAGAAATGTATAAAATGCAACCCTTTGAATGCTGTAAGCCATTTACATGCAACTGTTTCCACGAATATAATCACTTATGGACATTAATAACTGTATAACTAAAATATACATATTTAGCAGATATTTATTAAGTTATTCAAAGTACACTTTATACGAAAAAAATTAATTTCTAATACATGAACGAAGAATACCAGAAACACACATATATATAAATATATATATGTGTGTGTGTGTGTGTGAGTGAGTGAGTGAGTGTGTGTGTGAGTGAGTGAGTGTGTATGTGAGTGAGTGAGTGTGTGTGCGTAATATATCATCTTTCTCTTTCATACATCTACTGAATGTAAGCCATGAAAATAACCCAGTCAAGGCTCATTGCAGTTTCACGGAACCACTTTTATTTTAGGCGGAGTGAGAGACCATTTCCAATCCACCGTTGGCTACAGACTATTGCTTCACAAGAAAGCAAGAGAGGGATAGAGAGAGTATATGAAGAACTCTTTTTTCGTTGTGTTTTTGATTATATAAGAGGGAAAATTCACTTGAAACGTCAGAAACAAGTGAAATTGATGTAGGGATTCTGGGGAAATATCATAATAGACAGGGAATCTGAAGAGATTGTTTTGACAGATTTATAATCGGGGTAAAGTGGATTTAACCGGTTTTAAGAGCGTGTGATCTAATAAATAAAAGGATAATTTAGAAGGGAATCAGGAAATACGAATGAATATTATCTTTTAAAGGAGAGAATGGGCAAGTGTAGTAAATTAAATTATTAAACTGAAAAATTAATGGGAATTAAATTAAATCATTACACACACGCACACACACACACACACATATATATATATATATATATATATATATATATAACATATAAAGAATATTTACATGGAAGAATAAGAATATTTTATGTATATTAAATTTATTTAAATTATTATAAATTTATTAAATTATAATGGAAATTTTTTCGGTTTCAACTGGCTCCTTTCGGTTTTACATATTATCAATAGTGTTTCAGTGGTACATAAAAACAATAATTAAGGATTTTACTGTCCTTAAATATAAATAAACCTTAAATATACATAAACACAACATTTATGGATTTGGCATAAAAAGTCGTGTTTTAATTTATAATGATTATGTCATTATTAAGTCCAATAATATGGAAAAAGTCTCGTAAAGCTTACATCAGTGTTTCCACTTGCTTCCTCTTATGGCTTAGACATAAATTTTCATAAAGTCTTTAAGTAAACAAATAGAATTTATAGGCCATGTTATTGAAAATGGTAAATTGTACCTATCACAGCAAGAAATCAAAGCTGTTCTTAATTTTCCTGAACCGAAAATTAAACGAAGATTTACAATCTTTTCTTGGCCTTGCTGGATATTTTCGGAAATTCATTTTAAATTTCTCCATTATTGTACGCCCATAACAGAACTTCTGAAGAAAAATCGCGAATTTAAATCTACTCCTTGAGAAATACAAGCATTCAGTTGTCTCAAACAATGTTTATCTTCTCCACCAAATCTGAACATTTACAATCAAAACGCTGATACCAAAATGCTAGTTGGGATGTTAGTATTCATGGTTGTGGATGTATTTTACTTTAAAAATCAATGACAGACAATACCTTTCACCCATAATATGTTATGAGTAAGAAAACTATAGACGCCGAAACAACATATATCAGCTATGCACTTGAAGCTTTAGCTATTGTCCAAGCATTAAAAGAAGCTTAGAGTCTATTTGTTAGGCAAACATTTAAAAATATTTATTGATTGGATCGCGTTTGCGATGACATTAGAGAAAAACGTTTTGTGCACTCGGATAGCCCGTTGGGCATTATAACCTCACGATTTTGGTTATGAAATAGAACATTGCTCCAGTTCCAAAATTAATCATGTAGATGAGTTAAGTAGATACCCAGTTATGGTAACACAAGGCAGTCTAATTACAAAAATCAAAATATCTCGAGACCAAGACTAGGAAATCCAAACAGCTAAAAAACTTGTAAGAATTAAACCATATAATGATAACAGTTAAACTCCTATATATTCTACAAGTTTGTTGGTGGTGAAGAACTATTCGTTGTTCCTAAGAATATGCAGAGCAACTTGATACGGAATGCTCTCGAGCGAGGACATAGTATTTCTAAACATGCAGAAGCACTGAAGCATCAGTTCCAAATCACCAATTTTTTTTAAAAAATAGACTGTTTCATTTAAAATTATGTTGTATGTATTTTGGCTAACAGCAAACGCGGTAAACAAGATGGTCTACTGTACCCTATGAAAAACAAACTGTTCCTCTTCACACATATCATGTTGACCATTTAGGCCATTCTCTAATACGAATAAGAACAAAAAAAAATTTACCGTCATTGACTCTTTCACAAAATTCGAAAGGCTTTACCCAACGAAGACAATAGATGCTTCAAAAGTTATTGTAAGATTAGAAAATCAAAAATACATATTTAGTAACTCATCTCGGATTATTTCTGCTCGTGGAACTGCATTCACTCCCATACAATTTCAAGATTATTGCAATAATGAAAAAATCGAATATTTTCCAATCACCACTGAATTAACAAGAGCAAAAGGACAAATACAGCATTTAAATTCTACTATCCAAACAGTTATTTCCAAACTTTCCGTAGAAAATCCAGAAAAACGGTATACGCACGTCAAAGTCCAGAAGGTTATAAATTCAACGTTCCAACGAAGAATTCAAACAATTACTTTCGAATTGTTGTTTGGTTTTAAGGTAAAGCCACCACAAGATCTTATTATTAAAAATTTACTTAGTGAAAAAATCCTAGCTGATTTCATCAACCACCGTGACGCGTCAAGGAAAAAAGCATAACAACAAATACTGATAATTCAAGATAAAAAGAGATGAAATTTATAACCTCCTTCGAAAACCAGCAACTACTTTCAAGTTTCATGATCTTGACGCTGTCAAATGTTCTCAACTGGGACCAGAACTCAAAAAGGAATCCAAAAACATAGGTCTAAACAAGATAGTGAAAATCAAATGGAACAACGCATACGATGTTAAAATATGCGGCCTTTTTGAAAGATCAGTGAAAACTTGTTCTTGTGTTGAATATCTCAAACTGTAGACTCGTGACGATATTACTTGATGAACTTATGAAATGACATTTTTCAAGAGACTTTTTTTTTTTTAAAAAAATTTTTTTTTTGACAGAGTGAATTTCATTTTTTTTTTTTTTTTTTTTTGCATTACCTGTGTTTCTTGTGTGATAATTTTTTTACAATTTTTCATATATTGTGAAGTAGCTAAGATTTTAAATTTTCTTAATAAATAATATACTCAACCATTTTTTATAACATTTTAAGTATGTTCTAACTTCCCTTTTTTTTTATCGTTTCCTTGATAATATTATTTATATGTATTTATATGTATGATAATATATTTATATTGTTTTGATTACACATGTACTGGTTACAGCAGCGCCACCTATAATCAGATTAGGATGTGAGAACTCAAGGTGTAAGCACACAGAAATGCGTGTCCTTTTTTCACCATCATTTCACAAGCTATTTTTCCTCTTAAAATGAGCTGGCTCTTTGCAACATACCGACGCTAAACTCCACATTATATTACATAGAAACTTTTACAAGAACTTTCCTTCTTTAAATAAATATGCATATAAATTTCCTTTTCTAGAATCTGCAAAAGTTATAAATGCTCAACAGACCAAAATAAAGGGGGGAAATACAAATCCATCTCTGTAATGCTTGAAACTTTTCATTTTTGAGACACCATTTAAAGCATGATAAAATTTAATAATTTTGAAGACTAGTTGAAACAATATTAAATGAATTAAATTTCATAATTCAACGGGAAATATTAATTAAAACAACTTAGCTCAGATGACTTTAGAACAGTAATTCATTTAAATAAATTATGGACGTAAGACGCTGTTTATCAAATAAAATATCTATATTTTCAAAGAATAATATTTTTTTTTTATTCATGGAGGAAAAACTCAGAGAAAAAGAATTAAGTGGAGGAACTATCTTGTTAATTATTACTTTTCCATTTATACGCCTAAATAACTTCCAGAGAAAAATTAATTTAATCGCTTTCTCTCCAGTACCCAAGATGTTAATTACTCTTCAAACGGAATTTGACATATCTAAAAGAAGTTTTTTTTAATGAAAATCTTTAATTACTTATCTTAGATTAAAAATTAAATATAAATAAAAACTACTAATAGTGTTCTCATTTAGAAATTTTTTTTAAACACTGTGTACTCTTAATGAATAACAACACGAAAGTAAGAGAAAAAATTAAATTTAACATCAACCGAGGCTTTAAGAGATAAATTAATGTTAAAGTTTCGTGATAGCTGTTTTGAGAAATTATAATTTTCTTGTTATATTTTAACACACTATAAGCTCTTATAATTAGGTGATTCAAATTTTAGTAGTGTGAAGAAAGAAAAAAGAATTGTGTAAGTGAGAGAAGTAAAAAGTATTGCATAAAGCCATTTTTGAGCCCTTTGGATCAAAAATTAAATAAGTGGAAAATATAATTTGAAAATAACGTTGCACAGAAAGGAGGGAGTTTAAAAATTATCATTAAAATTGAATAGATCTGTTTAACATCTTCCCTTCTTTATCATATTGCTTTATCAACAATTACAGACATTCTTGGTGCCAATAACATAACTTTTGAAATCCTTATTGTATATCAAGTGAGACAATAGTTAAGAAAAATATTTTAGAATTAAATTTAAGGTGAGCAATTTTGAGATGGAGAATAAAATCTATAGTCATAACAATTTGTATGAAAATGTATGTAATATATGTCTACCAAATCACTTATATTTAATATTGTTGTATATACATTTAATTGCAGATATTGGATACCAATATAAGCCTGTTTTAATGCAATTTTTAATTGAAGTGCTCCGAAAAACATCAATTTCAAAATCAACACCATAGCTAATTTGTTTAATAGTTCCGTTAAATAAAATAATAATAACAATAAAATTTTTATTTCAGAAAAATATTCCATTGTCAAGTAACATATTTTAAAAATAAAATAGTATTTTTCTACCAATTCATCTTAATTTTCAAAGAATTCTGAAACCAGCAACTGATACACTTTTATAAAACTAACCTTTTTCTCCAGTATTTAGCTGTTTATGTATTTTCTTTCCATGTTTCATAATAACAACCTCGCCATTTTGTAATAGCATTTCTTGTAGAAAATTACCCTAAGATAAATACTGGTAACTTAATTTGCTTATTAATCACTTCAGAACTCTTTCACTTGACTTTGTGTAAAAAATTATTTTAATCTAGTTTTTAATTTGTAACAATCTCTATAATTTTCAGGACTTTTTTAATCATACCGAAGCAATGATATCATTTATGACTGAACTTCTAAAGTGTATAATTGCGAGTCCAAGTTTAGGTGAGATTCGTTTGCCAAAAATGAGTAAAAAATCTAATTTCTTCTTCAAATCATTATCTATATATTACAAATCTACAATTTTGGTTATTTTAAATGATACTAATAAAACGAACGAAATCCTTCAGCATGCCTTCTGATATTTTAATGAAGTTTCGTTCCATTTTTATTTCGAACACGTTTTAATTAAAGACTGAAACTTTTTGTATACAAACAAATTAATTATAATTTTAAAACTTGTAATGGCTGCCCATTCCGTGCTGCTTCTTGTGCCATAGCTAAACTCAATGATTAAACACTAAGACTCAATAAGTCAATCAAAAAGACACTAGAACAATAATTACGCAATTTATTAACTTCTTGTTAATATAACAACAATTATGAATGCTCTCCCGGACAAGGGTTTTATTGCCTTAACTCAATCTACCAATAATAATCTAATAGACTCTTATCACTAAGCCTTCCTCGACTGCAACTCCGACTCTGGAACAATTGCTGAACACTAAATCTCTTGAATCACTCAACTTTTAATCCAACTTACTACTTCAACCTCTCTTTCCACCTCTTTCAACTCCTCATTCGAGGGCCGCGGTAGCCTAGTGGTCAAGGTTGTGGACTAGCAGCCGGCGGTTTACGTTCAGTCGCGGGTTCGATCCTTGGCCAAAGACCCGCCGTGTAGCAGGGGCTGATGCACGTTAAATCTGTTCGGGGCCCAAAGTCCTCCCGTTGGCGTGGTATGGATGTTAGGAGAGGGGGGTGCCAGCTCAGGTGTCGTCCTCGTCACTTGACCGTGGTTCAAAATTACGAGGTCCTTCGCCAATAACCCTCGCCCAAATTTATGTCTCTGTGGCTCTGTTGGAGATGCTGACCACTACGTTTTCTCTTGCCCTTTTACCAGAGATTTTCATTTAAAATGTCCTGTTATTGAAGCGAAACCTATTTGGCTGAGGTCCGTGTGTGAAAATCCCTACTTACATTCTAAGCTTAAATCCTGTATACTTACGGCTCGTAAAATTACCCAACAAATTTATTAGTTTTTTCAAACTTTTATTATATTTCTCAATATTTTTATCATCCCTTACCATGTAGCTATAATTGTATGTCTTGTATATATGTTCCCACCTTTGCCTAATACTTAATTTTTGTTTACGAGTTTGTGGACGTTTTTGTATTGTGCTATTTAACCTGTTGTGTATCTTATTTCTGTGAGAAAATTTCAACTGTTTCTTGTGTTTCTGTCATGTATATTTTTTGTTGTGCAAATACCTTGTACATTTTGTTTAACCTTTATTTCAAAATTATGTAAATCTTATGTTATTTTGTCAATAAATGCTGAGTGCGGGGGTGATTGTTTCCCGGGGGTCCGGTTTGCAGCTCTAAACCCTTTGGGTGAGCTCGGTCCCCTTGGGTACTCTGCCAATAGCCCTCGTGTTGCTTCTAGTGCGACGTTAATAAAAACTAAAACTAAACTCCTCCTTCAACCTCTCTTTTCACCTCTTTCAATTCCTCCTTCAACCTCTCTATCGCGACTCTCAGTTGGAGTTTATATATTTCTTAACTCTCCCGCTTCACTTCATTTCTACTTGTTTTACCAAAATCACATTTCATGTTTGGTTGGGCAAAGGTTGCTTAGCAAAAGCAATCAATTTTAATTAAAAGTCCCCAAGGTTAGTGAAGAGAAACCGCCCAATAGCCCAATGTCACAAACTGTTATATTGAAAGGTGAATAAAAATATATACAGTTGTTATATCAGAATATTATAAGCTTGAGGGAAATGAGTTTCAAAAGATATTGCTAGTGGCTGCAAAAAATCTAAATGTTTGATATATACTTCTGTATAGAACACAGAAAATAAATGACTTTAATACTTTAAAAAGAACTCTTTCTGCCAATGTAAGGAATAATTCATCCTTTATTTCATTAAAATTTTATTTATTTTCTTTGAAGTATATAAAATACTTGATACATTATGAGAGTATCTTGAAATCGAAACCATGAAAGAATACATTCTAACTTTTTCATTTGATACAAGTGGAATGCGTGTGGCATTAAACAGTCTGGCGTTCTTTTACGGGTAATCAGCATTTTTTTTAAAAAGATCAACAAATTTCAAATAAATTTACGATGTATACAACTAATGTAATTCATTTTAATAAATTCATTTTTACTGTAAATAAAATTCTGATCGCAGCTACTATAATTTAAATTATAATAAATATTCCTTGAAGATTCTTTGGCATTAAGAATACTTTATGGTTTCCTCTGAAACTCAAGACACACGCTATTAATATCAATTTAAATCTCATAGATTTAATAAGATATTTATTACCTATTTCTCAACAACATCAAAATAAGATAAATCACATTTGTGCTCCAGAAACATCCAGAATCCATCAAAAATACTTTGCAGCCAGTAAATATCACCCAATGATATAAAACTAAGGACCAAAATTAGGTTTGACATATCTTTGCAGTATAATTTATTTGATTACTGATTTATACAATCCGGATGGCCTAAAATTAGCTTTGAAATCCCTAGGTAATAGAATGTCACATTAATGAACATAAATTGCTGGAACATGAGTGAAATGGGCTTGGATGGAATACAGCAAATGGTCGATAGCTTACCTGAGTTGTCTGGTTTCGCTCTGAGAATAGTTTGATTTCCCTAAAGCAAATTAAATTACACAAAAAGGTTCTTTGGAAGAATTGTATGATTTATCAGTATTCAGTTGTATACAAAATTTCACGGAGGAAACTAGAAACTGTGCAGTAATGCTTTGTTTAGTTTGCTTTATGTAGAATTAGTTTATATAAAGTTGCAATAGAAATTCCTTTCTAATGGTATTTTCATAACTTTTTAGAAATTTGGATCTCTTTCGAAAAAAGGATATTATCAAACTCTTTTCATTAAGTATAATTTTCGACAGTTTTATAGAATGAAAAACAATATGAGATTATAAGTAACATTTTTAAAATGCATTTACATGTACAATATGCCTTTTTAAAGTAGTTATATCTTTTAATAGAGTAATTTTCTTAAAATTGCAACTGATTCAAACACTTTTACTCTCAGAAAAATTGCTGTCTGAGTAAACCATTAGCTGCAAAATAAAAATTATATAAGAAAACATGTTTATTTTTCAATCATCATTATTTTAAATAATGATATGCAGATATACATATTCTTTGATATACTTAAATATAAGCAAAAACTTCGATAAATTATTATTCTTCTAAGAATAATTTGACCTGACTTTTAATCTAATGTAATTTTTGACTGTCCAGAAATTTTAGTAATTGAAGTAAATTTGATCTAAATTCCTTTGAACAGTTAAAATTTCACCAGATACGTTGAAAACATACATATATATTTCTCCGAAAGAAAAAATTTCTTTATCTATTGATTCATCAGCACTTTTGATGGAAGAAGTGAGATAATCGAGGAAAAAATTATTCAGGTTCTTAACTGTAAGGCTTAGAAATATGATTCAATGTCAAGCTTTCATTTACAACGATAGAGTTCTATTTAAAATTGAATACAGCTATTCATTTTCAATCAGTGGTTTAAAAAAATTATATAAATAAGACTAATACAATATATATACATTTTAAAATTCATTATCAAAATAAACTAAGAAAAAAGAAAGCAAAACTCATATTTTATTTCATTTGTACTTTTAATTGTTAAATTAAAGTGTACAAATGAAATAAAAGAAAAAAAGTTAATACATTTAATTTTCTACAATCTTAAAACATTATATTGATTTCATTTTGTACATTGAACAAGACTTACATAAAAATAATTTTTAAATTCTTCCTTAGAAAAAACAGAGTTCATTACAAAGAATATAAAGTTGAATGTTTTAAACAAAAGAAGAGAATTTTGAAATCTAGTCTTTACAGAAAGCTCTTTATTAAACTTATGATTTATTCGTTAGCAAATCAATTTCACTTACAAATTAATTAAATTCTTAAAAAATAAATTCTGAACAACTACATCCTATTGTCAATAACAGAAAAGAAAGTTTTTACTCATATTATTAATGCTTCGGATTCAAATTTCGAGTCTGTTGCACAAACTAATAAAAAAAAATTATGTAGCTCGAACACGACAAGCTGAACCCATAATTGAGATATTAAAATTCTCTCTTTATGAAGCACATATGGTTGAAAAATTAAATCCTGTTCTTCCCCCCTCTTCCAGAGAACCAATCTCCAACCACAATCTACTTCCAATGTAAACGCGAGAAACATAACACCGAGAGCAAAAGACAAGACTTAGCTTTTAATAACCCCCCAGACTCAACATACGAGCAGAGAAATAAGCTAATAAAGCCAATCCTCGACTTTCAACCCGTGGAGGAAGACAAAACAAAAGCGAAAAAAAAAAAAAAAGATAAAAAAAATCAAAAAGAAATTCCACCCCATGTCATTGTCTCTACTGCAGCATCTGTCCTTAAGTAATTATTTAATATAGCCTAGCAGAGAAGACAAGGGGGTGCTGATGAAGAAAGGAGCTTCTACCTCAGTAGACTGATAACGGGAACCAATTTAAATGGAACGGGAGAGAACCTCTTAACGCAGTTTCAAGTTCCCGTTACCCCCTCATCCTCCGCCAACTTGGCTTTAATGCAGTTATTGACTCGATGCTTGGATGCACGCGTTGGATAGTAGAAAAGGGGTTCTCCCTGATAAATCGGGTTTATTTCAGAAGAACTGGGTAGTAAATGTATTGCAGAATACAAAGGGCGATGCCAAGCATTATTTCGTTATTTGATGCAGATGGGATTGTGGGGATTTTTGTAGGGGAAAATTGCTGGATTTAATTTCGTTGCTGTTGTTTTCGCTATCTGTTTATTTTCTCGTATGGTGATTGCCATTTTTGCTTCTTTCGAAAAACTTGTTAGCGCATTTAGTTATTTTCTATGTTTTTATTTGTTTACATTTCAAAAACCGGTGAGATAATTGTGGAAATAGAATGAAAATATCGGATAATTACAAGTGTGACTTTTGAATCAGAACTATCTTAAACTAAAAAACGAACCAAATCGTGTTTATTCATGTAAATACTTTTAAATATGAAAATGAAAATCTTTTCATGCAAATTATAAGATTTTCAATGTCAAGCAAATATGTGAGAATTTTTTTTTAATATTTGAAATAAAAGCTTCCTTGAAATCTATATAAAGTTTGTTAAAAATATATTCATTTCTTTTCTTTCATGCATGTTAAAATGCAAATATATGCGTAATAAACGATAGCAATGAATAACTTATTGTCTCTTAAGATATTTTTTACTGTCTCTTTATGTATTTTTACATATATAAAATGATAAATTTTAAGGTTTGTTACAATATTGCAACTATAATAAAAATAGAACAGTTTGAGTTTTATACTTGAAGATTTTGGAAATAAACATATAATCTTGCTACGTTATAGTTTTCTTCTTTTTATTGTAAATTTATAAGAAAAAACATATTTCTTTGGAAATAATGTTTATGTCATATTTTATGAATCCTAACGATATGTTTTTTTGGATATCAAGTAATCAGAGAAAACGCAAGCATTTACTTTTCCTCATACATAAAACTTTGTATGTATAGAAACTACTTATGTAAAATTCCTTCGAGTAAATCTTACGTAAATTTGAAAATGAAGCATTAAATTTTTTTAGAACTAAGTGGTGTTCCAAACACCAAACGTTTGTTTTATAATGTAAAATTACAGTTGTACTTAAAAATAAAAAAGGTAAACAAGTTATTTAAAAAAGCCAAAAATTACGATACTTTTTTTAAAAAGATCTCTTTTTCTCATGCTGCTGCCTAGCCTCTGTAAACATTAAAAGAGAAAATTTGTATGAATCTTGATTTTCTTTGGCATTAGTTTCTGAAATGAACTAACTGTCTTTTAACGACTAAATAACAAGGTATTTTAAGCTGTTTATATCCACGCTTCACATATTACAGATAAATAAGTATAAAATACATAAGTTTCAAATTCAATAAACAAAGTACTTCCTAGTAAGACTCAACCAAAGTATATGCAAACAGTATATATATTACAGTAACAAATACTTTCTCTATGTTTTGGGTGTGAAAACGTATGTTAATGCGAATATACTTTATACTTTTAAAGTATCCTGTTATTGAGAATTTCATACACGAATTATAATTTAAAATACTTTATTCATAAATGGAAGAATATTTTGGGAAATAGACTTCAATGGAGAACAAATTTAAAGAAAAAGCTTAGAGTTATTTCTGTTAATACAAAATTATTTTTATACACTATTCTTTTCACCTATTTGCCTATTGTGGTTGTTAAAATTAAACAGTATTAAAAACAACTATTAAAATGTGTTATGTAGCACGTATATGTTTAGTAATTGCTCTTCGGTAGATTACTTTGCAATATTAAACTTAATTAGTAATTAGTCCTTAAATATGAGCCGGCTATACTTTAAAGAAATAAAATATTTGATATTAATGTTGGTAATAATCGAATTTTATTTATACTTTTTTCAAGTCTTAATACATCTCTAGTTTAATACATCTGAAATGAATTTACGTAACATTCGTAATCTATTTTATTTCTTTAAGCAAAGTACAGTTAACAAACTTTCATTTATTTTTATTCAAGAAAAACTGTTAAAAAAGGCAATTTTGTTACGAAAAGTATTACTTTTTGTTCTTGAAGCTGAAAACTCGTCATTTGTCCTTCGCATGGTGTGAAGTTAACAATTCTTAATTTTAACACCATTCTTGTAATTTTTATTGCAGTTTATTATAATAATTAAAACATAAAAATGTTCGAAATAATGGCTGAGAATTATTCGATTTAATTTAAAACTACTACAAATGCAGTTTATTGTAATAATTAAAACATAAAAATGTTCGAAATAATGGCTGAGAGTTATTCGATTTAATTTAAAGCTACTACAAAGCTCCATTTAATTAAATAAGAAGTTATCAGCAAAGGAATAAAACAAAATAATAACACAAAATTTCTATTTAATGAAATTAATGAATAAGTCGCACAAAATTTCTATTTAATGAAAATTTTTAAGCGAATCATTCATTAACAACAACGAGCCATTAAAGTAAAGAAATGGCGAAAAACTTGTATCTCAATCCATTTGGTTGAAATTGAACGAACCTAAGTAAAATCTGAATGGTAAATGTAGAAAAAACTATTAAAATATATTTGATCTGTTTTATTGCAACTTTAACTGTTGAGTTGCTTGATTACTTTATCAATAATTGTCTGAAGAATTTAATTGCTGTCTCATAAATAGTAATTTTAAGAATTATTGTTTACTAGATATGCTCAAAAAATAAGTAAGACTTCTGTACATTTATCAATTTTAAATTTTAATGAAATATTTTTTCAAATAAATTTATATTTGGGAAGCATTCAGAATACAAATAGTTAAACTAAGTGTTTTATTTAAGCTGAATGATTACAATATTAATAATCTTATACAGATCACTTAGACTAAACATTTTATTATTTATTACAATACTTATCATTTTCTTTCGATTATTCGTGACTTTTTATATTTTTACAAAAGAGTTTGTATTACATACATATTTTGATGATTTATTTGAGGAATTATAATATTCATGTGTCAATTATTGCAAGTTACTATTAGACTTAATTTTAGGTTTGGAATGAGACATATGTGTGAATAAAAAATAAATATTTATGCTTCTGACTTATATTATAAAGAAAATAAATGAATTTAACCTTTCCTTACACACTTTATATTTCCTAAAGAACCTCTATTTTCTATTGCATAACATTAAAGTTTTTAAAAAAATTTATTCGAACAATTAATTAATTGTTGCAGTAAACATGTATTGTTTTGTAAAAGAAACGTAAACAACAGCAATTAAAACTTGATTTTATGTTTGCTTGAGTCAAAATCTCTTACGAAAATTCAATACTTCTTAATCCATTGATTCATGTATTATTTAATCTTATTTAAAAATAAGAATTTTTAACAAATCCCTAAAATTGAATTAAGTTGTAAAAAATTTTAAACTGTTATAAAGCAAACGCTTTTTGTCCCATTATCCTTATAACATATATTCTAATTATGATTTTCCATTTGGTTTGCTTGGTGGAGAGTGATTGACAGTAAGTACTCTTGGAAAAAGAGCCATGGTTGCTCCAAACAATGGTTTAAAATATCACAAATATTTTATAGTATCAAAGATAACATTCAGTATTAAGCGTCACGGATAAATTCTTAAATATATTATAACTGGCCGATTTTAAATTAGAATCCTAATAAGTTACAGTAAGGATTTTCTTCCAACAAGGCAAATACCACTGTACTGTCAAGGTCATGGATTCGAGATAATCTGTGTTTTCATCGAGTCGCGGTTTCGAGCCCTGATACCACAAAGGTCCACCATGTTTCGGGGCTGATACACGTTAAAACTGGTTGAGTTCCCAAGTCTTCTCGTTTGCATGGTGTGGAAGTTTGGAGAGGGAAGTGCCAGCCTCAAGTGACGTCCTCGTCATTTGACTAATGCTCAAATTCACGAAGTTCATCACCAATAGTCATCATGTTGCTTCTAAGTGCGACGTTGATAAATATTTTCATGCTTAGAGGTGAGTGAGTGAGTGAGTGACAGTAAGTATTTATGAAAGAAAAAAGCCAAATCTGAGTAAACTGTGCCATACAATCGTGTAAAATATGACGAATACTTTAAATTTTATCATAGATAAAATTCCATCTTAAAAGTATCAGAGATAAAATGATAAATGCAACATATAACAAACTAATTTTTTAAAAAGTAGGTTATTTTTGCAAATAAGCTACATTGGGGGGAGAGGCTCTTTCACCAAGCTAGATATGTTTAAAATAGATAAATTGGAAAAATAAATGGAATGATAAATGATGAAACATAGGACAATCAATTAACTCCTTCAGGGACGATTTTTTTATAGTGAGAAAAAAAATGAGAATTTATATTTTGTTTTATTACGATTTATTTATTTTATATTGATAAGAATTCAAAAAGCCAAAAAAAAAAAAACAATTGGTGGGAGCAGAGTAAAAATACTCCAAAACTCCATAACGTTCGAACTTGTTGCCGTTCAACGTTAATAGTAATTTATATGTAAAATCCTTTCCTAAATTCGGGAAATACTGATTTTTCACATTTCTCACAAATGTAACGAGTTTGTCTTACACAATTAATGTCGCGACATCTTGAATCATTTTTCAATTATTTTGTTTTTGGATAATGACCCATACTATCCAAACAGACTCTATTTTCATATTCCTAAGTGTCTTACTCAGTAAATACTGTTAAACTATAAGATTTGTATTTTTCTTCTTGTGAGATTCTGCAGTGGGGAATTTACGATCAAATTTTTGTTTATTTATTAATGACAATAATTATAACTATAAAAAAAAACTAAATGTCCACATATATGGCCAAGAGGTTAATATATGATGTGCAATTTATAATAGGGAAAAAAACAGAAAATATTTTTAATATTCTCATTAATTAGACTTAAATATCTTGGTATAACTTTAAATTTGCTGAATAGTTCTACACATTTCCATCAAAGTCAGGAAATGTTTTTAAATTAAAACACTTCAACCTATTTATCAGTAGCAATCAAAGCGGAGAACTCTTGAAATAAGGTCCCAGTCACTCGCGGTGGTCAGTACATTTGGAGTGATCGAAAAAGCTTGTAAGCCTCACTCCCCTAATGGATTTAGTTGTCTCTAAAGGTGATTGATGAAGTTAGTGGAAATGAACTTCCTCGCACTCCAACCTTCGATCTTTCTTTGGAACTCTCAGCTGCAAATTGGAAACAAACGAATAAAATATGTGAAGAACGTGCCAGCCACTTGGATTGTGAAAAATAGTTGTTATAATATTCGATTCGAGTTATTTCTTGAGTGGGTACTTTCTTCTAATATCTGCTGCAGAACTTTTCTCCAACTTTCTGAAGTTTGTTCCGCTGAGTAAGATATATTTTAGGTTTTAACGACCATTCTCTATTGCTTTTTTTTTTCTGATACTAGAGAGAAAGTTGTCTATCAGTTTTGCGAGTTTACTTATTTCTGAAATGCTATACTTTGAGTGTTTTTCTTTACTTTGGTAATGTGGTTAATAATTTAGATGATAGCGTATCTGATCATTTTAATTTTTAACTTAGTTTATATATTTACATTTTTAACTAAAAAGAAACAGATGTTATCAAACGACTGTAATGAAATACTTTATGAAAAAAGAATAAATGTAAAATATTCAGAAGTTATAATTTGTTCATTCAAATAACAGAATTATTTGACATATTTTATGCAGAAATATTTAATATTGCTATGGTGACTTTTTTCTTGGGATACATATGTAAATTAAAGACATCTCGTTTACGATAAATATTATTGAGGAATTTAAGTTCTTTTATTTACAGTTCAACATCTGGAAAGTTATCTTTATTGTTGTTGTAATTTGTGTCAATTAAATTTAATAATTTGGATATAAAAAACAAAATTAGGTTTAAAATCCTAATTTTTACCTAAGATGGTTAGGCCGTATATATGTAACGAAAGATATAAAAATTTATTTTGTTCATTAAGCTGTTGAATTTAAGTTGTTCATTAAGTTGTTGAATTTCAGTTGTTTATTAAGTTGTTAAGATTGTTGAACTATTGCTAGCTTGTCTTCTTTGGATATATATACTTGGAAGCATAATTTCTTTCCCGTAGAATTTAAAAGTGTATTAAACTTGTATGCTTTTTTAATTAAAATAAATTTCTAAGTCTTGTATGTAAGTTAAGAAGTAATATTAAATACACCTCTTGAAAGATATGAGAAACACACATTATTATAATTATAGTTCTAAAATGGGAATGCATCGCATAGGTTATTTGGTATTTGTGTGCAATGGGGAAGTCTGATAAATTCTTTTGCAAAAAAATAACAAAAATAATTATTTAAAAAAAATTAAGTTAAGAAGAAGCCGTTCTAATTTAATCTCTACCGATTTTCCCCACTCAACTCATATTTTCATTGAAAAATCATTTTCAAAACACTCGATCTGCCATTTCAGTATGTCGAATCCAAACACTATTTATTCAGTCTTTTTCTTAAAGGAGGTAAAAAGAGTTTACAACATTTTTAAAATTTGCACCAGAAGACAGTTCTAAAAGTACTTATTTTTTTTTAAGATTGGTTGACTAAAGGCCCACGACATTTCACGACAGTTTCACCAAATACAGAGTTATTCAACATGAATCATCCAATTTTAAAATTCTGTTTCCTCAAAAATAAACAACGCAAAAAATCATGAGTAATACGAGAATACAAAGAAAATAAATGAAATTTTTATACTGTGAGCAATATAGATGGCGCTCATGTGTTCTTCGTGAAGCTATTTCACGAAAATTGTTTTAGCTGCTTTTCAGTGGCAGGTATTATAATGTTCAAGGAGCAAAACGCCTTTTGTGCGCTATTGTTTGCGTAATGTGGATCTGCAATTGCTGTTCTAGGTGAATTTTGTATTAAAGATACCGAATTAATCCACCTAATTCGACTCAGAGCATTCGAGAAAGATATCAGTTTACGTGAGCAGTGGATCAAACATATCTGCAGAAAACGTTGATAAATTAAGGCACTTTTCTACGAAGCCCAACGAAATTGATTAGCTTTTCTCCCAGATAAAGGAAGAGCTCTTCCACTTCGTTTTTCAACAAAATCAGACAACATCCCACTGGGAACAGAAGTTTGTCGTTTCCCTAACATGGGGCTACCTAGCAACTGGATTAGTTGCAGGGAACCATATGACTTGAAGTCACTCAACTGGCCACCTGATATGACCTCGTGAGATTTTGTAAGCAATAAAGTATATGCGCCACCATTATCTACAAATTTATAAGAGCGGATTTCTGTTGTAGTGCAGTGATACTTTATTTGACACACTGACACCTTATAACGTGTTTGGAAGGAGTTTACATACTGTCTTGAGACAACACGAATTCCATATTTTCTCTTTGTATTCATGTATTACTTATCATTCCGTATCGTTTATTTATAAAAATATATTTTTTGCTATCTAATAAATCATTTTGAATATAATCCTGTATTATTTTGGGGGATAGCGGAAATGAAAGAGGTTGTATTGAATGAAAGTTATCCTGAACAGTGACGGTGACTAACCCCTTACTTTTTCGAGCAAGATTTAAATTTTAATTCTATTTTAGTTGCCTGATTCTTGGAATTATAAACAAAACATTTGTATAAATCCTGTTGTTTTATCTCTCGCCTAATTAACGTTTCTTTCGTTTTTAAACTATTAAAAATTTACTTGTTGCACTGCCTTAGCGTAACCTGAACACCCGTATCAATCTAAAATAT
This sequence comes from Nephila pilipes, assembly GCA_019974015.1. Lineage (NCBI taxonomy): Eukaryota > Metazoa > Arthropoda > Arachnida > Araneae > Nephilidae > Nephila > Nephila pilipes. Next base: position 178,031 of record BMAW01079162.1, on the reverse strand, counting down.
CGCAGTGAATCTTACATTAACAGAGACGCTTGTGCATATCTTACGATCTAAACAAGCAAAGTTCTACAAGTTGTGGAAAAATAAAATTTCATCAAATATGTCGCAGATGTTAAATTTCAACTTTTGAACTCATATATGCCGTGGCATATCTAACCGAAATTACAGTAATTTACGTATTACCATCACGTGAAAGTCCCCAAGGTGTATTTGAATGGAAATGCGCGAGAGAATCCGTTATAAGATTAAATATTCCATTTTCAGTAATCACTTTCGATTAAGAGACAAAATCTGGCTAAAATATCTATCTAATCACATATAATTATTCTATCTTAAATATAGAGATTAATGCTCAATATATTGGTCCTCAGGATGCAGCTAGCTCAAAAATTAAATTCAATCAATCAGGCAATCAATTTGGATTTTTTTTAAGAACTGGAATTTATATCGAAATATTTTACAATACCTAACATATGTTTTAACTAAAATAATAATTAAATGTATACTTCTCATTAAGTTTTATTATATTTTTTATCAATATTCTTACAACATTTTATGTATAATAGAGGGGATTTTTTTAGTCCATATCACTGGTGTAATAATTAAAGAGAAGAAAAGTCTACGCTAAAAACTCGAATTTCGGAAAAAATACCGAATTTTTTTTATTTATCTATGCATTAAAATATTTGAAATCTTCTCTTTCTAAAGCTACCTTCCATTTTTAGCTACAGTACATAGAGATCAAGTTATAAGTATTTTAATATCAGACATTTCTTTTGTTTTCTGAACAAGTTTTAACTTTAAATCCATTTTCTGAAGAATATAATTTTCGGTATGTTTACAATTTTTGAAAGGTAATAACTCGAATGATTTTCCCCTATATATTGACAGAACTTGGTAGAAATATGTTTCATATTATTCTTAAGATTCTGAACTAGGATTTTTGTAATGTATGGTACATAAGTGGATTTATTCACATAAGAGTGGAGGAATTTTTTTTAAAAACCACGTGTTGTTATTTCGACTCACAATAACTCTGCAAATAACGTGAATTATTAAAAATTCCTAGTTCAGGCTCTATACAGATGTCATATCAATATATATGCTGAATAACAATGCTATAGAAAGAATTTTCATGAAAAGAGAATATTTTGAAAATGTGCTAATTTTTTTCTCATTTTATGCTAAAAAGTTGCTTTTTAAGTTTTTTTCATTGCAATAAAATTTTTGAAATGTTTCTATGTACAATCTCATTCAGATTATACTAAATATCAAAAAAATTTATTCATTTATAAGTTTTTTCAAATCATGGTTCCTAACGTAGTCGGATACCTTAATAAAACAATAAAGAACCATTAACAATTATAAATATTCGATTTGGTAGAAATAATTATCAAAAAGAAAGAAATTGTTGCGTATCTTTTCTTATTAAAATTTTTTCCTTTAAAATTCGTCATAGATAAAAAAAAAAAAAAATGCTGGTGTATTTTAAACGCAATTTGAAGATTAAAACAATAGCTCAATTTAGAATCTTGGTGAGTGAATATCTCTTCAAATTTTCGTTCTTGTCACTGAACTTGGAATGAGCAATATATCTCATACAATCCATATATGCATCTTTATCATTACATTAATAAACTCCAAGGCTTCCGCTAATTTTTTAATTGAATAAGGTTTTTTATAAAGTTAAGAAAAAATATTTCTTCAACTCATCGATAAATTTGCAAAAGTAATTTAATAAACAAGCATAACATAAAATATTAATTCTTCAATTTGGAATTCGAGGAATCTTAATATTTATTTCACATAAATAAAATTCCTCTCTCTCTCTCTCTTGCAAAAATGAGTTCTTTTATTAAATTATTAGAATTAATTATTTTACAAAGCTTCCCCATGAAAAACTATTAAAGACGTCCACACGAATTTCGTTAGACCTCGAATTAGATTGCTTTTCAAAACTTTTAAATAATCTCTTTTCAAAACTTACATTAATGCGTCTCGAAACAGCATGGATTGTAATTACATTAATACAGTAAACAATACGAAAGGCAATTTCCCCATCCCGCTGGTTTTAACGGAGAAAAACTATTTTATTTTGTGTCAGAATATCAGATGGAATTAACTTATCAAAGCTGAAAAGAGTAATTTATACACCATTTTTGTAATATTTAACGCCAATCTCAAAACACTTTCTGATGTATTTTATCGATTCGTTTATGCTTATTAAATCAGGAACGGTTTTAAAAACTTGCGCTTTTAATTAACTCTTTGTAATTAATTTAGACGGTATGAGAGGTTTATACTGATGGGAAACTGTGCAACATGCTAATTTGTTACAAATATATTAATTATAGTTCATTTCAGGGGATTGTTAATTGCAGTATAGAAGAAGATAATGAAGATTCCAGTGGAAGGTTTCTGTATTAATGATATGAATTGAGTAAATAAAGTTTGTATGGATTGTCAAGCTAAAATAGCATTTTTCATATTTTTTTTCTCCGAATACATTAGTGTAGGAAATATTTATTATTTCTTTAAAAGTTGAGCTTGATGATTAAATAGCTTATTGTATGAAGATAGTTATTAAAATAAATATGATTTTATAGAAAAGTTAATTTAAAATCCCGTTAGAAGTCTTTATTCAAATAAGTTTGTAACGTCCACGCAGTATATCTTTCTTCTTCCATAGCTTATACCTTGATTAGTTAATCTGAATACACAGTCAACAGAATAGAGATTCGAGTCTAATTTTTTTATAATGATAATCAATTATTTTTATTAACTTTCTTGTATGTTCATGTTCATTAGTTAAAAGTACTTTTTCTGTGGTGACGTTGACTAAATGCATCAGAACTAAAGTTTAGTAAAAGCTCATTTTAATTATGTGATCGAACCAATCGGGTTCGAGTTCTCAATCAATATATATTTGAGGGTTTGATTCCTGAACCCTTTTTCAATCTCTTCTAAGATCACTATGATTTTTCTTTAGATGGCAAACGGCTGGCTCCGATGCTTCACTTCGATTTACTATAAATCTCAATAATTTTACCATCAGCTATCCAGCTTACTTATAATTTATTCCTATACTGTTTATAAACGTAATTTATCCATTCTGCTTACAACACCAAGAAATGCCAAGAAATGGTTCCAGAAGCGTCGAAAAGGGTTTACTTTAAGTACGCATCATAACTGACTAGATCGCTATCCGATATTCATATTCGTGATCATGACGCCTTTTGCACAACAAAAATTCTTCCACATAGCTTTTCAGGCCGATGAGACCATCTTCGCCGTTTTTAGAAAAAAATTCATCTAAAGCAACCCAACTTTTTGATTTTCGCTTGCTTTCTAGTGCACAATGATGAATGATGCAGCAGCATTCAAATTTTGATTCAGCATAAATGACTACCAAATAAAAACGAACTTATGAATCATTGTCTCATTACTTTCGGTTCCGTTCAACAGATGGCAGCCCCCACTGGCAACAAAAATTTGTCTTAATGATGCCATCTGTCTTCAAATACAAATACTTTTTGAACTACACTCGTATTTTCGATCTTCTCTGTATAAATTACATTTCACTTATTGGGGGAGATTTCCTTTTAAGTCCCGAAAAGTCCTCGAGGTTAGTTGAAAGGAAAATCGTGATAGAGCTTAATGTTAAAAACTGCGTAGAAAAGCAAACGAAAGAAAAATGTCATCCAACAGTTACCCTAAAATTTTTATCTACCGAAAGAATTTTCATTACAATAAAATAAAAAGATAAACTTGCATATATATATCGCGTTTGGCTCCATATATATTATTTAATATTTACTGTATTATGTTTTTCGTAGTAATAGTTAATAATAAATTAAGTTAAAAGTTTTTATATGAATTAATTTTAAACAAATAACGTTTAACAGGTTCTCTACCGATCTTACGCCAGCACGTGATTGGCGTTATCATAGAAGAGACATTCATTCGCCAGCGCGTGGTGGTGAGTGATTTCTTAGCAATCAGTCACGTGCTGGTGAGAGAAGAGTTGCGCCTCAACCATTATTCTCCGGTTCAATCGGAATTTTATGTTGGGTGCGTCTGTTGGCATCAGCGTGGAGAGAAAGTTTGAAAGGTAGTTGTAAAGGTATATGGTTTCGAATTTATTGCTTTCTGTCTGCCCTCCGTACCCCTGTGTTGTAATCCGTCTGTATCTAAACATTCGTTCAAACTGTGAGAAAAAAAAAAAGGTGAAAAGATACTAAGAGTTCGAAAGGAGTGAAAAAAGTATGATTCCTGAAGAAAGATATTATTTATATCTGAAAGTTTGAGAAGTATCTCCCATTTACTGCTTAGATTGTGTGAAGATGATAACAGAATAAAACATTCCGAAATATGTAGTTTATAATAATCCTATTGTAATACTAACTTATAATAAATTAATTTATATTAAATATTTATTTGTGATATAGTTTTGTACAAAAGTAATGCATATTGTTTCTTAACTTCTGTATGTTTATTCTTGTCGCTATACGAAGCGCAAGCGTGTGGTAACGAATTCGGAAACAATTTTACCTCTACTCTGGATTATACGGAGACTGGTAATCAAAATTCACTCTATATCGGGAAGAAAAAAAAAACGGCACACCAAAAAGAAGTAGCCCGATTGTAAAGAAATTTTGTATGCAAAGACATTTAGACCGAACATGCAAATGATTAAAATTTGCTGTCCAATGAATGAATAGTGGGAGCTACAACGCATCGGATCTGCGCACTCAGATCCGATGCGTTGTATATAAGAAGCATTAAGAAGCGATTCTCAAACGGATGGTTAAATTTTCTGCTGCATTGTGATTTCGGATACCTTTCAATGACTGAAAAAATGCCTCGGCGTAGGATTCGAGCTCATTACGAGCAACTGTCAGAGTTCCAAAGACCTCGTATAATTGCATTGAAAGAGGCAAATCGGAGAATCGCTCGTCATATCGGTCGAAGCTATGCGGCGATTAGAAGACGCTGGCAAGAATGGGTGGACAATCGCAGATTTCAGCGTCATGATGGTAGCGGTCAAACTAGAGCCACAGTAGATCGGGAGAACATAGTGATTGACAGATCAGTTGTCACAGCGCCTGATTCATCGTTATCAACCATCAGACGGGCGACCCGAAGACGAATGTTCACCATGACCTTTCACAGACGGCTCATAGAGCGAACTCTACGCTGGTCCCGACCGCTAAGCCGCCTACCACTCACGCCTGCTCATTGTCGAGTCAGATTATAGTGGTGCGTGGCTCGATCAGGTTGGAATGATGCTAACTGGGGACGTATAGTGTTTAACGACGAATCCCACTTCCAACTATGTCCTGATGATTATCGAAGAAGTGTCTGGAGGCGCCCAAGGCAGCGTACCGATCCTACTTTTAGTATTGCACGCCACACAGGCCCTCAACTAGGAGTTATGTTTTGGGGTGTCATTGCCCTTGGTAGCCGGACCCCTTTGGACCCTCATTAGAGGCCCACTTACAGCACGGCGGTACTTCTACGACATTCTGAGACCTGTTTTGCTACCGTTCTTTTTGCAGTACCCTGGCCTTAATTTTCCTGGCCTTCACATATGGCACGTGCTACATGAACTGTCTTACAGCTTGTCAAACACTTCCTTGACCAACCAGATCTCTCTCCAATCGAACATGTCTAGGATATGAGGGGAAGGCGACTGCATTTTCCAAGGAAAGTTGATGACCGACAATTAGAACCAATTTGGCAAGAAATACTGGAGAAGATCCTCAGGGAACTTTATCACTCTATGCCACGTCATGTGGCAGCTTGCATTCAGGCTAGAGGTGGGTCAACACCTTATTGAGCTCGTTACCTTGTAACTATGTAACTCTGAAAGAAATTATTCAATATTTCTGAAATTTTAATCATTTTCTATTCTGTACATAATTTTCCTTTCCGCCAATTTTTGCCTCCATCGGACAACTCTTTCTTGGTTAGTCGTTTCTTTTTGTTGTAGAGTGTATATGAGGAAACGCAGGTATAATATTTAGCAATAAGCGCTGAACTTAAAGTCAATTATTATTTCCCCTTTTCAATCATATTTCGTGTAAAGAATAGATCAACCTCAGTGGAAGCAGTAAACTTTTACTCGCGTGCTCGTCTCGGTTGTAAATATTAACACAAACTCACATGATCAATATCTTAAGTATCAATAGAGTGTGTTCTATTAAGGATACATATCAGTGATATGTTGCTTTTATAAGAAGTGAATTCCAGCATATTTCTTATAAAGAGCTGCTTTCGCATCAACCTAATTTTAGTTTTGTCTGTTAAAGTATTGTTACGACCCAGCGATGACGCTTCCCTGCAACGTTACTATAGAAAAGGAAAAGAGACATTTAGAGAAATTTCATCGATTTCCAAGGAAAGTTAAGCAATGACACCCCAACCTTGGCAATGGAAGAGGCGACTTGGAGGGAAACAAAGCAGCTTTGGCGAAAAAACGAAAGAAATGTTGGATCATTCCTTCCTGTGATTTCACTCCTGATATTTTTCTGTGATTTCACTCCTGATAGGAACAGCTATAAATACGGAGAAGCGTGAAGTTCAAGCGAATTGGTTGGGAAATGGTCGAGTAAAATTGTTTTAACTGTACGAGTGAGAGGTGACCTGTATTTCCCGTGGAATCTATCGGGACTGCCGAAAGTGTCGGAGTCCGTGCGAAATATTGCTTTGGAGATTTTTTCATAATGTTAATTAGTAAATTGATGAGCTGAATACTACTGAAAGCACTATGACTATCATTAGTAGTGCTGTTTTGAATCTGTGTTGCTGATATGTGCAAGTACTGAATCTGTTCCTATTACGTCACTAATAAATACAGTTGTTATGCTTCCTGATTGTGTTGTTAATCTGTCAAGTTTTGATATCTGTGATCGGCTTGTCTGATATATTTGTGAATAAAATGTCACTTGCCAATATCATCTCGTGTTGAACTAATTTTCCCCGTACACCCACATGAAATCGAAGCTTTTGTAACAGATTATATATTCAGTTCATTTTTAACAGAGAATTTAGAGATTGTTAAAAGTTTTTTTACAAAATAAATTACCTTCAACGTACAGAAATCCATATTCAACGTAGAATGATTGAAGCTGTGAATGTCAGTAAGATTTATACAAACCTAACAAACATTTGAAAATACTACTGATGATTCAACAGATTTCATAGAGGAAATTTCAGCACCTAGAAATGACTCTAGAAATTATCTCTCACTTCAATTCCATGAAGACGTTTTGAGGACTATTATGGAAGAAGATCCCATCCAAACGACTGAGGATATTTCAGTAGGAGGAATATTTCTTGATAAATAGTTAATTAATAATAGTTATTGTTATCATTAAGAACCATTTGAGATCGATTAAGAGCTTCTTTTAATGTCATTAACTCCCAAATTGTCAATGATGACAGCAAATTGCAAATATTTTTCCATGTGTAACTTGTTTTTAAATCACTCAAAATAATATTTCTTTATCGCATGTTAAGGAAGGATGAGTGATGGATTCTCAATGATAATCGTTTTATAAGAAACCCTGATTTTCCACTTAAACCTTTCGTCCCCATTTTCGAGAAAAGTTCTAAAATCAAATATTCGTGTAATCAAGACTATCCTGTAAATTTACTGAAATATTTATTGTGCGTTATCTTTTTAGCTATACAAAAACCTTTACTCCCAACGTTTATTGTGGTCATCTTAATAGATTGACAGCAATCATTGTTGAAAAACATGTCATTTAAATACATTTATGCCCAAAATTTTGCATTACTTAGATATATGAATGATTTTTTTTATCTTTCAAATTAATTATAATTCAGATGTTAAACATATCCTATAAAAGGAGTTTAACCACTCATTTAAGTCCCAAACACGTTCCAGCATTACTTATTATTTATAGCCTTGTATTGTTTCATTCATTTGATTGTTAATTCCAATTTTCAAAAATATTTTTTTGTCTTTGATTTAATATTTCTCTGTTGTTAAGAGATAAAGGGCTCATATTTGTAACATTCTTAAATTCAAAGTAATGTTATAAGAATTGTATAATTTTATTCGCATGATTCACGATCATTTTTATATATTAATTTATGTACAATAATAGTATGTACTATTATTATGTTTTTGTATTTGATTTTACAATGATTATAGCCCTATTAGTATCATATCTTTATGCATAAGAATTTTATTTTTCTTATATATATATATATATAATATATATATGTATGTATTCCCCTTTTTACATTTGCTTTTACATTTTACTGTATATACATATTCTATTTTACGTTACCATAAATATTTTATTTTAATATTCATTGCTATTTGGATATTATATTCAAATACATAAATAATATTTAAATATCATGTGAACCTTATTTAAACATTATACGTTCTTTCGCCAATTTAATATTTTTGGATTTATGTTAGCTTTTATTTTCGATAGGGTTTGTATTATAGCATTCTATAAGGTTTCGATAAGGTTTGTGTTATATATATATATATCTATAGTCTACAGCATTTTTTATCTAAATGTCAACAGTCATTGAATATTAAGTGAACATGCTACAACGGTTTTCATAGAAGTTGATTATTTGCAAACAACGAGGCATGTATGAAATAACAGATACATGGGGGGGGGGTTATAGCTTGAAGAATGAACGATTATTTCTAGTAGGTCGTTTTCGGAAAAGTTTTAATAAGTATTTAATGTACTCTTCAGGTAAATAACTCGTCAGAAAATTATAAGGAAATAATATTTCTTTAAAAATATATTTGCTTACTTGATTTGGGACGATTTTCCTGGTACCCAATTTGATTACTCAAAAGATCTAAATTTCAAGTACAGACAAACTAATTCAATTAATCTGAATTATATCTCAATGCATAGTGAGAAAGGGACAAGTGGCTCCAGGAGGTCTGTCACATGACATCATATCTAAAGTTGTGTGTTAAGTGACAGTCCTCCTCGACTTGTACTTGTGTGTACTTCTATTGAATTTGTTCGAGTGAAATGTATATTTACATTTCACTCGAACAAATTCAATAGAAGTACAAGATTGTCAAATTTATTAACCTTATCGATATGGACCGACTAAATTTTATTTAAAGCATTTCTCTTAGTTATTGGAAAGGCCTAATAAACCTGACAAATGAACATACAGGGGTTGGACAAAAATATGGAAACACCTTTTAAAAAACATGTTTCTTTGCTTAATATGGTGTAGGAAACCCGTTGGCATCCAAAACAGCTTGCAGTCTTCTCGGAATGGATAAATACAGTTCCTGTATGTGTGCCAAGGGAATATTATACCATTCTTCCTGCAAAACGGTGGCAAGTTCAGATAACGATGTTGGCGGTGGATAACGAGAACGCACTTTCCGTTCCAATGTAGACCACAAAGGTTCGATAATATTCAGGTCTGGTGACTGTGGTGGCCAGGGGAGATGGGACAAATCCTCCTCGTGCTCAGAAAACCAGTCCTGGACAATGTGAGCTGTGTGAACAGGGGCTTTGTCGTCTTGGAAGACACCATCACCATCGGGGAACAAAGTTTGTACCATGGGATGAACTTGATCTGCCAAAATGTTCACATAAGTCTTGGCAGTCATGTGCCCTGACCCAGTTATCATGGGGCCAGCAGAGAACCACGATATGGCTGCCCAAACCATAACAGAACCCCCGCCATGTTTCACTCTTGGCAACAAGCAGTCTGTATTATAGGCTTGAGATGGCGTTCTCCAGACGTAAACTCGGCCAGAAGTGGGAAACAATGTGAAAGAAGACTCGTCAGACCATATTACACGCTTCCACTGCCCTATAGTCCAGGCTTTATGACTTAAACACCACCTTTTCCTGTTACGGGCATTAGCATCACTGATGAGTGGCTTCTCAATTGCCGCACGGCCAGAAATTCCCTGTTTATGAAGCTCCCTTCTAATTGTTTTGGTACTCACAGGGTTCTGTAACACAACATTCATTTCAGCAGTAACTTTTGCAGCTGTGGTCTTCTTATTTTTCGTCACAATTGCCCTTAATGATCGTCTGTCACGATCACTCAGCACACACTTTCGTCCGCGCTGTGATTTAGCAGATGATGTTTTTCCGCTTTTCAAATATGCGGAATAAATCTTCGATACAGTACCTCTTGAAACATTAAACACCTCGGCTACCTTGCTTACGGAAGCACCTACCATACGTGCTCCAACAATTTGCCCACGTTCGAAGTCTGTTAACTCTGACATAATGCAATGACAACCTCACATAACAGTACTCCGACAACAACTGAACTGTTTAGCACATTTACGAAGTTGTATAGGTGGCGTTAGTAGTCAAAAACGCCAGCGCCACCTACATATTTCATTAAAATCAATCTTTCTTTTCAAACATGCATTTTACAAGGTGTTTCCATATTTTTGTCCACCCCCTGTATATCTTACCAATAATTTCATTTCAGGATTCTATAGAGTTGAATAGAATTGCAAAGAATTTAATCGTTTTTACTTAAAAGATTGCTCGTTGCGATCCCTTGGATGTTTTCAAATCTGTGAGAAGGCGAGAAAATCTAGGAAATAAATTTTAGAAATGTAGTCATTGCTTATTTCTTTCAATAGGTGTTTTAAAATTCGGCATTGGTTGGTTGACTTTTGTTTATGCTAAGGGAGATTTAATATCTACAGCAAACAACTGCTCCAGAGCGTCTTAACTGCGCCTCTGACAATTGAGTTAAAATGGAATTCCCAACCGATCTCATTCCCACTAGTTTGTAGGCAGTTCTATATTCTATTATTACTAATTTCGAGTTGTGGGAGAGGGTCGCCGCATACCCCTATTCCCAGAGAAGAATATCTTTTTAACTACTGAGGGGCTTTCTGAATGATAACTTGCAGAAGATTGCTTACCCAAGTTATTATTGTAATTGATATACATCCCCTGTTTCATTGCGTGTCGCTTGGAACATTTTCCGTTGATGTCAGAAACTATCTCTAGTTGGGATGGCATGTCTGTTTGACTCATACGCCTTAACCATTAATATCACTAATTGGAATTTATGAGTAGAGTGTCTTTGGTATACCACAGCAACTCTTATGATGGGGTATATATTCAACCAGTAATGCTAGCTTGGGGTGTACTGCTATCTAATATTCGAGTTTTGGGTCACCACTTTGGCGGAAGGCTAGTTGGTTTTGGCTATCTTTGGGGCGAATTCATTTCACCTTTATTCTGGTTTGTAGATGTGGGTTTGATGGCCAGAAAGGAGTTCCATGCCGAGTCGAGTCGTATTTCTTTTTTATTCCTGTTTTCCTTAATTTTGGTTTGTAGAAGAAGATTGCCGCAAAAATATGAATTTAATTCAAATCATGAAATATGTAATGTATTAATTTGTTTTTAAGGATATCTGTTACAACCGAATCATTATGTAAAATTTGTGATGCTAGTCTTATCAGCTGTCTAACCATTAACACTCGTCAAGAACTGATGGGGGCTGAAGACTTATATATCCAAAACTTGATAAATATATCCAAACTTGATAAATATATCCAAACTTGATAAATATAT
>BMAW01079162.1:138273-159780 GCA_019974015.1 Nephila pilipes | reverse complement strand
TGTGTGTGTGTGTGTGTGTGTGTGTGTAATTTACCACAATCTATTGTTTGAGGAAGTATTAACTTTAGAGGTACATTTTATTTTAGTTACCAGTTAACGAGTAAGCGAAATTATTGTAAACAGAAGAGATCTAGACAATACCACAGAGGATAGAAAGAAATAGGTGCGAAAAGAAATGATTTTTTTTTTCACAATGAAACAGGAAAAGCACCATTAAACAGATCTTTTTTTTTCTTCCTTCCTTTGCTTTGGTTCTCAGAAACTTAATTACTTTAATTGAAAATTTATTCTATCTCCGAAAATGATATTAATTAAATTATTTAATTTGTTCATTAAGAAAATAAATTTTAAAGTAAATACACATACATTATTGCAATAATGTGCTTTTTTTAGTTTGCTTTTGTTTTATACTTTTTTTACAAAGATTTCTTTAATTCGTCAGATTTCTACAGATTAATTTCTTAATTTTGGTACGATATAAGATTTCCAAGAATTTGATATATTTTCAGAATATTTAATAAAACTAAAATATAGAGCTAGCTTGATATTTTTTCAAATTTTTTTTTCATTTTATTCCACATTAATTTTGTAATTAATATGCTTATTTCAGAAATTTCAATTCTCCAAAGAAATTTTGTTCAGTTAAAATCGCGATTCACAAAAATTAAAAAAATTGCTGAAGTTTGGCTTATACTTTTTAATGCATGTAATAAAATATTGAGAATGAAAAAGAAACATTAAAATATTTCATTAAAAGAAATCTATGTTAAAAAAATTAAATTATTTTACCAGAAAAAGGTATTCTGAAAATGTATTAAAAAAAACTAATTACTTTTCCTGTTTGCTTCTTATTTTTTTCCCTTTCATTTTTGTGTGATACTTATGTTATTGTTCAAAAAAACAGTGTGGTACTATTATTTCTCTCCATCAATACATATTTTCATCTACAATATTATTTCTTAAGTTAATATTTTTCAACAAAAAAAGCTTAAACAAACCCACAATTTCTTTTTTTTCTCCAATATTCAGGATATTACGTTAAAGAATAAAGAAAAATTAAATTTATTTCGCTGTCTTCTTTTCAGTTTCAATTAACTTCTCCGCAGGGAAAAAAAATTCCCGCTGGTATTTCTCTTCTTCATCACACTCCACTTCTTTTTGCCACCAGCACCGTTAACTCCGAAGAATGTCGGCATTTTTATTATTATTCTCACCAGTTTGTGTGTGTGTGTCAGCGGCACGCTTTTGGCGTTGCCATAGCAACGCGGAAAAGGCGCGAAAAGAGCGCTTGGAATGTTATATCAAGCGAAAGTTGATCCAAGCGCTGTAAAGCCGTCAATCTTAATAAAGTTACTCCCCGTTCTTAGCCAAATAATGAAAATAAGAGAGCACCGCAATGTGGAGGATGTATTAGTTTGAAGGAGCTATGAAATAAAAAGATATTGTGACTTTTTTTACTAAGATTTGTTGGTGATTATGATAACATTTGATAAAGAAGGAGAAAGGAGATTGACAACCAGCGAAGTACATACTCGTGGCCATTTATGATTGGAAAAAATGTAGCATTTATTAAGAGAAACTTATTTCACATGTGTTACAGAAAGAGGGAATTAAAGCACCAGATTCTTTTTTCATCTTAACTAGACAAATATTCGGGACTTGCTGTAATTCTTGAATGATTTCTAAAAAACTATAAAACAATTATGGGTTCATTTTCCAATATGCTCCACAATTTAGCTCAAAATAAACACTTTTTTACTGAATGGAATTTTTTTTATTATTGTATATTCAGTTGTGAACAAACATTTAAAAATTGTAATGCCTTTCATTATTTTATTTAGAAAGAAAATATGAATATATTTCAAATTTTATTCTTTGGAAATATATTATTATTCCAAATTTGAATTCTGAAAAACTTTTTTATTTTCAATTATTTTCAATAGAACTTTTTACCGAAAGAACACTTACAAAAATAAATGTATTCTTTTCTTCGATAAAAATAATATATTCTAAAATACAAGAGAACTGATTTGAAGCAATTAAGATTCTTTATTTAAAAATTTCATATTTTCTTCAACGATGCGTATATACTGATTACATAGGAAAATGGAAAATTGTTTCGTGATATATATATATATATATATATATATATATATACAGTGGAGGCTAGAAATCTTCTAATCTAATAGTTATCTGTTAATCTTCTCCTGATTGTTCTTGAACTTACTGAAACACTAACATCATTCATATCACTTCTGATGACTGTTGAAAATATTCTTCGATCTTGGAGACATAGACTTTTTATTGCTCTATCATTAATAGATGCCGTGTACCTTTTTGGCCTTTTTCAGCTTTCTTTTCATTGAATTTGTCTCTTGATATCGTTAACAAATCTTTCAGATGCCATATCTAGTCACTGAATCACTCACCCGTTTTGCTATTTCAGCATAGAAAACTTTCTAGTCATACAATAATCTTACATCTCTTTCTAAGAGTCCAATCAACTTTTTTATTTGATGTTATTGCTTCTTGACTAAATATTAAAAACTTTTGCAACAATTCCTACTTATACTTCAATTACAAGTGCGAATTGTGGCAAAACACTCTTCCATCTACAGAACAAAGCACAGTAATGGTTTGTTCCTACTGTAAACATGATGTTAGCTCCTGCTGGCAGCTACTAACATTTGTTTGATCCCCAGAACAAGAACAGTGATTGGCCAGGAAAGTTGCATTGCAAACCACTTTATAATTGTGTTTACCTTTTAGATTAAAGTACGCATAACTTTTTTTGTATTGCAAATATTTGAATTTTGTTTTTGAATTGAATTCAATATTAAATTCTCTTTAAAAGGATATATACGACTTTATATTTTGTGAAATGTAACATTTTGCATTAGCATACTAAGTCAAAAAAACGTAAAAATTTCCAAAAGTGTCCACAAATTTTACCACCACTTAAGCCCCTTTTCACCCTCTTAACTTCGAAATGGCTGCTGCTATAGTCAAAAAAGTTGTGTCTAGGTATAGTAAAGTAGCCATGCGCTACTGAATAAAACCATCTACTTTGCCACCTGGCAAAAAACATCGTATAATGCATTCCTATCTTGAAAACGGAACGAGATAGGGGGGAAATATTTACAAAGTTGTAGAGTATCATTGATTTAGTACGAAAAGACACCTTGAGGGAATTAATGCGAAGAATAAAACGTTTAAAATGCACAATTGTTTTTTCATGATTTCTTATACCGTGACGTCACAAAACTTGAGGAAAAACGATTATAATTCGGGCAAAACACGACATCACAATGGGACACAGTGGTATCGCTTGGGATCCCCAATAAAAAGGACCACGGTTCAAAACTCGAAGGTTGCATTCTTGTACTGATTATCTTTATAAACAGAGTAGATAATACGTAGATAGTGTAAAATAGTGTCGCATCAACTCAACGCAACTTGCGCTTGATGTTCGAAATATTTGCAGTATGTAAATACCTAAGAAACGTCACGTTCGTTCACCTGAGACAGCTATAAAATAGACATCTTCTTAGGATTGTAGTATGTTAATGTTCATGGTCATAGAGAGCGATTTTCCAAAGCTGGGTATTATGAGGTGGATTTACTGTACTAAATGTGAATGCAAGGCACAATCAGCAGCATTGCTGTATCGGCAACGTTTCTCTGCAGGACCTGCATCCTTCTCATCAAACCATCTTAAAACGTTTAAAGCAGACCGGCTGCGTGACTAATCGAGCTCTATCTGGCAGACCAGATAAAGATAGGAAGGCAAGTTCAATCAGAAAGGTATTAGCATTTGTCTTCGCATATACGAAATGAATTACAAGAGAGGTCAGTCACCATTGTGGCCTCTCCAAAACTCAGGTTTGAAAAAACTTAAGCGAATTAGGCGCTCATCATTACCGATCGACGCCTCAATAAGTTTTACTGGATGGGAATGCCGAGCGACGCCATGCATTGTACAACTTTATCATGAATCAGATATAGGTCCAATCAACATTCTTGGCCCGTATAGCGCGGACGGATGAGGCCTGCGTTTCATGGAATGGCATGTAGAACCGGCAAAGTACCCATTACTGGGCGCTGGAAAATCTTAGATGCTTTATCGAGGTTCGGCATAAAATGCGATTTGCTATTAACGTTTGGTGAGCAATTTTCAATAACAAGCTGATCGACCTAATATCTTACGAATGCACGTTAATGGGTGTACGATATTTATAATTGCTACAGAACGTAATACACTATTTTGTGGAGAATCTGCCGTTGTTTAATCTTAGAAATCTATGGTTTCAACACGACAGCGCTCCTGCTCACAAGACATCTCCAGTGAAGCAGTACCTCGTCAAGGAATCCAGGTACCAAATAATTGGGTATGGTGGTTTGGAAGAGTGGCCTCTACCTTTGCCTGATCTGACTCTAATGGACATTTTCCTGTGGGGATACCTGAAACAGCAGGTGTATGAGACCCCTCCACAAACATTGTAGGACCTTAAATGAAGCATTACGGACGCTTGTGCTAACTTGTCAAGGTCTATGCTTCAACGTGTGCAACGTGACATTCTTACGAGGATCCGAATGTTTATTGCAGCTGACGGTGAGAAATTTGAACATTTCAAATAAAGGTATATTGTTACAACTAGTTTGTTTCTTTCTCTTTCTCTGATTGTTTTTTCACATTCCAGTGTAGGATACCTCGAAAAAACAATTAAACGTTTTAACCGTTCTATTCTTCGCATTAATGTCCACAAGGTATCTTTTCTAACTGTATCGATCATGCTCCACAAATTTGTAAATCATTTTTTTTTCGCAATGTATTTTCATTTTCAAGACAGGAATGATAACTCCTCTGTGTCCCACCAGGTGGCGACGTAGCTGGTTTCATTCAGTAGCGCATGGGTACTTTGCTGCTTCTAGACATCTTTTTTATGAATATAGCAACAGCCGTTTCGAAGTTAAGAGGGTGGAAAGGGATTTTATGATGGGCTCCCTGTATATAAATACAATTTCAAAAATTTTACACAGAAAAAAAACTTTACATTTACTGATCATTAGGAAAATTATTCTCTTTCTTAAAAATCTAGTACAAAAACATTTCTATAAGTTTTTTTCAACGTGTTCAATGATTTAAAAAGCAGAAATTATATTCGATTCCCCCAAAGAGAAAAATTCTTTATTGTTTTTCGTGCGTTTAGAATAATTGTATAAATAATGAAAAACATGCACAAAGCAAAAAGTGAATTATGTATTCTCCTGATCAAATTTTACCTCTTTTATTTTAGAAAAGAAATTTATGTCACTGATCATAACGTAATCCTACATTATCAATTAACAAATTTAATTTTTATAATTTTTCTTCTTCATAAATTGGGAAAACATGCACTGCAGTTATAAAGATTGGTTTTATATTGATGAAATTAAGCTGTCCGAAGTTCGAAAGGCCAGACTTGAAGCAGACTAAGAGCTAAACATTTTTATTTACTAAACTAATTAACTTCTAAGATATCTTCTTAAGAGATATTAAGGAAGTCTCGACTTAAAGTAAACATAATACTGAATTACTTAGAGATATAGGACACACAAAATACAAAAGTTCTTTTTTTTTCTCGTTAAGTCTCTTTGAAATTCAGCATGAATAATCTTTGATGTGTAATAAAATTTGATGAAAAATATTCGTTGCCTTTTGAGTTATTAAAAATTTTCATCGAGTTTTTAATAATCTTTTGAATTGCTCCTAAGGATGTTTTCTGAGACATCAAATCAGATTTACACATAAATTTTTTCAATAAACTTTAACACATCGATTGTGAAATTGAATCTTTAGAAAGAGAAAAAGAAATAATCAAATTATGCAGCTGAAGTTTTGATGAAATGAAAAGAAGGAAAATTAAAATACTTTTAAGTTGTGAAATTTGAAAAAGAATAGTAAAATAACGGAAACTTATTTTCATTTTAAATCATAATTAATACATTTGTGAAAGTTTTGTGGCTTGAAAGTCCAATTTCAATCGCTAGGAGTAGCTTAAATAATATTTAGAAGATTCATTTTGAGAAAAATGAATAAAGTTAATACGATGGACATGTGACAGGGTACTTCCAACACTATAAGAAAATGCGGTTACTAACTAATCTACGTGAAAATTATTTTTTTTTGTTCAGTTAATTAGAGTTTGTCTCTGTGAAGATTCAGATTGGTCGTTCAAATTTGCCCTAAAAAGACACTTTAAGAACTCCATCGAAAAGGCGACTTTCATTTCTAACACTAAATACCAGCACTTCCCAGCTATCACTACTGGTTGAATATGCAATTATCGTAAGTTATTTCAAATTATGACACACATAGCTTATTAATATAACTTGTGATTTGTCAGTTACTTCTGAATGCGTGCTTAAATTGACCCATCATATCGACTATAACGTGCCAAAATGACATCTATGGCACTCAATGCAATGGAGTATGTATTTCAATTATAGTATTGACTGAAGAAATCATCTATTCTAATTCTCTTTCAAATATTCCTACAAGACTTGAGAGAAGATTGTGTAACAGCTCTCCTATCCTCCATAAGAAACCATCAAAAATAGGATACTAAAATTATGATAAGACAGACGAGAAATCCTTTCTGGTTCAGTTGGTTAAAATGTGTGTTTGTCGGTAGAAGATAGGAAATTCAAACTAGCACAACAAAGGCAAATTCAACTACTCCATTGAACCCAATGAAGGGTACCAAATCTCTCAAGGGAAAAAAACAATAGAATGTTGAAAAACCATCCGCGATTTCGATAATTTTTGTTGTTAATTGTATAACGTCTAGTTATATTTATATCAACTGATTGCTCCATCATTCGTGAAAGGCACGGGCTACTTAAATAGTCAAATGAAGAAAGGAAAACAATACGGTTTTGCTCGAACTTTCAAAATATTCAACACTCAATATCTAAATTACTACATTAATGGATTCAGTCCCCACACACATCCGAACCTAAAGACTAATACAATAAATCTTTACTTATTCGGATCCTAATCAGAACCAAACTTCTAATGTGCATGCTACTGCGCATCTATGCACTGATTATTACGCCACATTTAACATCGAATCATCTAATCTTTCTCCTTATCAGTCTAAGAGTACATCTGTCTTCGACCATGGATTCCTCCTTCTTATCCATAACTATCTTATAAAAGTCTTCGCTGCTTATTGATGCTATCATCTCAATTTACAAAAGTCACGATTCATTCTCAAGAGGAGGATTTCAAATCAAATAACATCGCATGAAAGTCCTCAAGGGTTAGTTGAAAGGAAATATGCGTTGAATCCCGTTATAATGGTAAACAGCTACTCAGAATTTTTCATGATATAAAATTTTTGTTTTTAAATGCGATTTTTTTCTCTTTGTCTCCTTAAGATACTTTTCACCTAATGTCAAATAATTGGAGACATTCGGTTTTTATTTTCAGAAATAAAACTGTTTCAGGTTTATTTTATATTCTTTGAGCTATTAAGAGAAGCATGCTTTGTAATACAACTCAATTTTCTTCGAGTCCCTTTATTTATTTATTTATTTTTTTAAATTTTAATATATCTTCCATTTTTCTCCTATTCTGAAATATTAAGTTCATTTTTTTTAAAATTTTACTTGTTTATTGAATACATTATTGAAAAATTCAGAGACGTTGTATGTTAAATGGAGATAGTGGCCAAATATTAAGCATGATTGGTAGTTATGTGAGTAATGATAGAAATCTAAATCAGAAATGTCGGAAACATGATATGGAGAGTATAAAACGGTTATAGAATAAGAAAACAATGCAAAACAGCTTTAATAATAACTTTTATTTTCCAAAGAAGCAGCTTGAAAGAAAACTGGGCATGAGGGCAATTCACACTTAAGTGAAAAAAAAAATTTAAAAAAAAAAGTAAAGGTTAAAAAGGAATATGTGGGAATATATGCGACGTAACATTTTTAATAAGTTAATTTAGAATAATATCATTTTTAGGTAACTTTTCTTCTTTTGATTTTGAAGTATTAGAATCAAAGTTCTTTTGTTTTTAGTGCTACACCTTTTGCCATAAGGTAATTTGTTTAGTAGAATACCTCGACTCCATAAATTATAATTAATTACGCATTTACGTATAAAGTCGAATAAAGCTTTTTAAATTACTTCATTCGGTTTTGACTTTCTTTATTCTCTTTCCTAGGTTTTTCTTTTAATTTAATGCAATTTGTATAATTTTTGCTTCGATTCTCTAAATGAATACAGTGTGTTTCGAAACTCAAGGGCAAAAATTTAAGGGGTGATAGAAAACATCTAAGCAAGCAATTTTCACAATACTGTGTTTAGGCGGAGAGCAAGCGGTGAACCGCTAGATGGCGCTGTAATGGAAAGCATTAAGCGTGAGTTTTCTTACACATCATCATTTCCACCGTGGATTTCAGGAGGCAAGGCAACGTACGGTTATCAAGAAAAGGCCATGCCTATGTATAGAAACTCTGTATATAAGAGGCAATGGAGAACTAGGAACAAGAGTCAAAGATTTTGTCTTTTATGACGATGATATGGTCCAGTTAGTAGAAATTACTGATAAAATCACCGGAACAACGGCGAATACTACAACCGCTTTCGAAGCTTCAAAAGCTGAAAAATAATAAGTCAAATAAGCATCAAAATAAGTTCAGCGATTGTTAGTGATATAAATTTTCACAAAACAGTGCTTAGTTCAGTTTTAACTCTTCCCTCTTCTCCCCAAAACGAAATATTTATAACTAATATCCCACAAAGATGAAAATTATTTTTATGCGATGTTTAGGAAATGTTTAAAAATGTGAAAATATTGTTTTAGATAAAACGTATTTGATTACAACATTCTGATAATATTTATTTATCAGTAAAAAATAAGACATATTAATTTGTCACATACAAAATAAAAATATTTCCTTTTCAGTCACGTATATAAGTTCTACATTGTAGTTATGCCTTAAAGTCAAGCTAAATTTTGGTTATAAAATGCATTTAAAAATTCAGCTAATATTTTCAGTAATACCAAGAGCTTCATAAAGAGAAATAATGCACTCAATTAAGGGAAACTATCTTTTAAATTTTAGATAATTTTATGTAAAAGTTATCTTAAAGCTGATATGCTAAAAATCATAAATTTTCTTACAAGAGAATTCATTTTGGGACTGGAGGAAGCTAGAGACGACAGTGTAGAAAATTTTGTTTTAGATATCTTATTATCTTTCTCTGAAAAACTCATTGTTGTATGATATTGAGAAAGCTTATGCTTAAATATATTTAAACTTTTCAGTTAATTATCTGCATGTATATTATCATGCAATATTTTACTTTTTTGGAGTTATTTCTCTATTGTACTTTTTTCAAAAGCTTTTTAGATTAGTTATATATTTATCTTAGAGTGGTTTAAGAGTATTTGTTTTTGACGACAGATGGCGTTGTAATAGGATTCTCATGAGTATTTACTTTTAACTAGTCCTTGATTCCCTTTATATGATGTTATTTGCTTCAGAATACCTTGTTAATGAATCTTTGACTTATGTAAATTGATGTACAGAAATATTGAAATGTAGAGAATAAGACTGATGTATACAGCATTTATAAACTGCAAAGAGTTGGATTGTAATGGAGTTGTAACAGAAAGTGAGAGATTGGAGGGAGATAAGTAATAGTATCGAAAGAAGGGTTCTATCATAGATGATACAAAGAAGGATTCGATCCTGACACGTAATCATCTTAAAAACTTTCAGAGGCATTAATTTTCGCCCCGTCTTTAGGGAATGATTAGTTACCTCGTGACGGGGTCGATTCAAATTCGTGATCTGTTGGTTCGGGGGAAAACGTGTCCCTTTTTGCAGTGCTCTTTGCAATTAGGCTAAAATGAATCCCCAGTGGTGCCAGATATTAGGACGCTAACTATTTCAGATAAATAATGCTATTAGGTACTCTTCAGAATCACAGACACGTTAAGGCCTGATCTTTATATGTAGAGTAAATATTGATTTTCAGATATTAGTAAATCCGAACAAAACCAATTTGACATCATTCCTCGTATGACTACTTAATTAGTGACTGAATATTTCTCGAGAGATGGAGCAATAAATTGAAAGAAATATACACTAATGGACAAAAAAATTAGCGCACCAAGAAGGAGTCGTCAAAATGAAACGAAATTTTTCATACGTAATGACTACTTTGATATAAGTAAATGATTAAAAAAATCAAAGAAAAAGGATCCTTTATTTCTGAGAAAAAAGGCAAAAGAACGGAGGATTTAATACTCTGTTGAACCCCCTGTAGCGCGAATGCATGATGCGATACGATCGGGCATTGAGACATACAAGTTCTGTATGATGTCTTGAGACATTTCGTTCCTTATTTGCTGTAACCTTGCCTCTAGTTCGTTCAAACTCGTGGGATGCCCAACTCACCGTCCCAAATGATCCCAGATATGCTCGATTGGAAGCAAATCTGGGGATCCGGCAGGCCAAGGAAGGGTAGTAACAGTGGTGAGACAGTCTTGTGACACCCTTGCCGTGTGAGGCCGAGCATTGTCTTGTTGAAAAATGGCTCCTGGGAGCCATTGCATGAGTGGCAACACATGTGGTTGCAGGATATCATGGACATACCGCTGGGCTGTCATGGTCCTACAGATCAATACTAGGAGTGACCGTGGATTGTAGGCAATGGCACCCCATACCATCACACCAGCTGTGGGAGCAGTATGTAGCTGTAAAGAAAAGGCAGGATTGAGGCGTTCGCCACGGTGTCTCCAAACACGAACACGATTGTCATTACTGCTGATATTGAATCTGGATTCGTCGCTAAAGACGACCTGGTTCCATTCCGCTGCAGTCCAGTTTCCTCGTGCGCGGCACCACTCCAAACGGAGGCGTCGATGGGTGGGCGTCAAGGGCAGCACACGTAATGGGCGCCGCGATCCCAAATGTCCTTCAGCCAAGTGCCTTCGTATGGTTCGAGAAGACACAGAGGGCCCTAATGAAGGTGCTACATGCGCCTGGATGGCGGTCG
This sequence comes from Nephila pilipes, assembly GCA_019974015.1. Taxonomy (NCBI): domain Eukaryota; kingdom Metazoa; phylum Arthropoda; class Arachnida; order Araneae; family Nephilidae; genus Nephila; species Nephila pilipes. The sequence continues at coordinate 148,718 of BMAW01079162.1, read as the reverse complement.
ATGAAGCAGTTGGATGTACGCGTGCCTTTCTTACGATGCGGCGGTCTTCTCTACGACTAGTCTGTCGAGGGCGTCCTGAGCCTGGTCTTCATATAAATGACATCTCTCTCTCTCTCTCTCGGATCTACTGGTCCCAACACTTCCTCACAATACAATCAGAGTTGCCTAATTGACGAGCTACTCACCTAGTTGACTACCCAGCTCCCATCATGCAGATGATTCTCCCCCTCTCAAACTGCTACAGCTACTCATATTGTCTTCGAAAACGGCGTAATGGCATGTCTACCTCAGCTCCTCCTTTGTAAACGATTCAGCACACTCAAACAAGTTTTGGTTACATGTTTATACTCCATGGAGAACGACGTTAAACGCCCTCTACCGGCAATACGTAAGGCGCAATCACGCTGAATTTCTAATCATTTGCATATCTCCCCGACATGTACCTTCATGCTGAGTTTCGTTATGATCCCGCAATTATTTCTTGGTGTGCTAATTTTTTTGTCCATGAGTGTAATTGGGGCATCACAGTGGTGCTAATGCTATTTGGTGTTACTATTCTGTGCTGCCAATTATATGGTGATAAAACACATTTGATACTGATTCATAGGTTCGATTTAATTGCTCCCAAGTAAAGTTATCATCCTCATTTTGATTCGAGCTGTCGTCGTAAATGAGACATAAGTTCATCATTAATCATCATAAAATGTCTTAGAAACCAAACAATAATCAAAACAAAGGATTGCTTCAAGCAAATCTTCTCAAAAAAAGTGAAGACGGCCTCATCGGCCGGAAACAAAATATGCTTTTTTTTTAATACGATGGGTCTCCTACTCATGCACTTTTTAGGAAAGGAAAACCGATCGGGACAATACAACAGTGAGTGATCCCATTGCCAATTCCCCTTTTCCCAATACGCACACACACATTTATATATATATATATATATCAGGAGAGAGAAATATTTATTTTTAGAAAAAGATGTATTACTCTCGTCTTGGCTTGGTAAAACTCAGATGTTGATCTATAATCTTTTCCATTATTTCAAGTATTTCGGGAATGTATATGAATAGTGTTGAATCTGCAAGCTATTTTTCATTTTTGTAAACAAAGTAACATTTCAATAACTCTCATCAAATTCTCATACAGCATTACAGTTATCACTCAAATATGCATATTTTTAATTTCAATTATTAATAATTACTACATATAATATTATTATATTGGTGGCTACAAATAAGTCACTTTTCAGATAATCAACCTTTCTGATACATGAGGTTCAAAATGGACTTGTATTTGAAGGCAGATGACATCATTAAGGAAGGAAAATCGTTGTTACCATTATGTGCTGCCATCTGCAAAACTGAGCCGAAATAAAATTGACATTAATTCATAAGCTAGTATTCATTTGGTAGTCATTTGCTGCCAAATCAAACTTATTGAGTGGTCGACGTCATTTGGCGTCAAGTTTTCACTGTCGATGAAATTTGGATTCATCATTATGCAATGGTAATCAAGCAAAAATGAAATCTTCGGGTTGCTTCCATCGAATCTTTTCCAAAAAAAGGCAAAGACGGTATCATCGGCTAAAATGCCATGAGAAAGGATGTTTGAGTTACGAAAGGTGTCATGATCAGGAATACGAGTAACTGAGACTTAGACAGCTGTCCAGTGAGTGAAGATGCTTACTAAAACCACCATATCTTGAAATTTCTAAGGATTTATTGAGCGACTCTCGTATTTCTTGGAAGATAATTCTCATATTACATATAAAAGTTATAAATTCAGGCATAAATTATTTTACTAATGACTGATTTTTTTTAAAAAAAATAATGTTCCATATGTGAGAAATATAAAACTGACCAATTCCTATTGCGAAAACAGCTGTATAAAGAGATAAAAGCTACTTTCTCTATATATATTTTCACAAAAACTTTCATTAAAATTATTTCCAGCTTGCTGTAAGTAAACAATGAAAAAAAAGGCGATAAATACTTTCTCTACCCACTGGGTTCAACTTTCCTTTTCTTGTCTTTTTTTTTTTTTTTTTCAAAATGGTGCTGCGAACTTCTATAAACTCTGGAATAGAACTGTAGAATTAAATCTTCCAAATCCATTAAGTAACCTTTCACTGTAACCGCCCCAAGCGTATTTACGAACATTTCTTTTTCCATCTTACGTTTTCTCTCGTTCTGTATGAAATAAAAGAAAGTAAAAGGGAAAAAATGCGACAGTAGTCACAGAGATATAACCAGCGCATGCGCCTTCAATTCCGTTCCGTAGTAATAAGACGACAAACGTGTAGGAAGTTAGGGAGGTGAAAGAATGAAAAAAAAAGAAAGCACAGTGTTGGAAGCGAAGTCGGCAACTCTCATTAAAAAGTCATCATGGCCGCAGAGTTTGGTGAACAAATATTTGACTAGAACTCAGCAAAGCTTCGCTGGAGTTCTGCTATTCGTCCTTTGGTGTTTAACTTTGGAAGCTGTGCGCTAGAGTGTTTGATTGTTCCACACGGCTGAAGTTGGGATCGATTTGTACAAATTGTAACAGTTATTCGTAGTATGGTTTAACAAATAGGAAAAAGGGAAGTGAAGTTATTTTATTAGGAAAAGTCTAGGAAGAAGACAGAAAGTATAATAAGGAGTAATACCTTTCACTTATTTGCTTAAAGTCTAGGGATATATTTCTAGAAATCAAGGTAGTACTAATAGCTTGAGGTTTAAAAAATAAATGCGATATTATAAGAGATAATTTTATTTTCAAACATCTAAATCTATAACTTACTTTCAATTTGGTGGGGGGGGGAGAGAAAAACAGATCGTAAGTATAAGCATTCAAATTTTAGTAATATTTTGAACATAAAAGTATTCTTTCTAAATGTTAAGCACAACATCAAAGTGAAAAAGGGTGGTTGTAAAACGACTAATTTAAATATTAGTATTATGTGATGTTATATATATATATATATATATATCATAAAATAATTGAGTAATATAAAAGTTTAAAAAAAGGAAGAAAATAAAATGAAAAAAAAATACAAATTTCATAGAAAAAGTGGTAAAAATAAATTAAAAGTTAAAACTATAATACAAAATAACGAAACAGGTTTATAAAATAGAACTTAAAGAAATAGTAAAGAGGGGGAAACACTATTACTACTGAATAAACAACAATTCAAATAAGCGATAGAAAACACATAAAATCAATGGCCATATGAAAAAAATTGAAGAAAATATGCATTTAAAAATTAAAATTACCATATTGATAAAGCAAGTAATTACATCGCAATATAATATGATGAATATAAAACGTTAAAAAATAATCATTATTAAGGGGGAAAAAACAGCAACATCTACAAATATGAAAAATGTAAAATAATGAATGTAACATGGTAATATTGTAACAGACTTCAGACTGTTAAACAAGATTTTTCTGGAATTACGAGCTCAATTGTTTTTAAACATCTAAATTTATTACTTACTTTCAATTGCGGGGGATAAACAGATCATAAGTATAAGCATTTCAATTTTAGTAATATTTTGAACATATATGTCATAAAACGGATATAAATCAGTTAAAAAAATTAAACAACGAAAGCAAATTTTAAAAGAGTATATAGTCAAAAAGAAAAATTAATCCAGTAATTCTATGAATAAGTGAGAGATATATCATTTAAAAACAAAATATAGTTATTATTTAAGAAACTGAAAATATTAATAAAGATTTAAATGAAAAAAAGGAAACATACATACATGAAGAACATTATATCATACCTATTAAAATGAAAGGGCGAAATTCTCATATAAAATCAATAAAAAAAAGAAAGGATTGGCAGCGCAATCAACAATCTCAATTTAAAATAAATAAAAAAAACTGAAGGTAAAAGTAATTATCGTAAAAATAGAATTCTCAAGTAAAAAGAATGTGAAAAACATAAAAATACAGAAAAAATATAATTAAAAAACAATCAAAAAGAAAAGGAAGAATAACAAATTAAAAAAATAAAAAATATCTTTCTAAAGAAAAAAAAATGAAATACTTATATTTTTAATACAAAGATAAAAACACTTAATCTATTTTATATTTTAAATTACTTTGAATAAAGTCAAAAAGATATTCAGCATTCAAATACATTTTGCAAAGCAAGTTTAAATAAACATAAGATACCTTATTAATAAATCTTACGTTATGTGAAATATAATTGCATATAATATTTCTACAAATAGATCGGCTTATTCACCTATACCAATGAAGTACCTTGTAATTCATAAAAAAAGATATCCCCTCTTTCGAATATTACTGTAAATTTTACTATGGATTTTTAAATAAATACCTAAGAAGTCATATTCAAGAATATTGTTATTAGTATTAATGTTATTAGCAATAATTTCATATATGTATATATATATATATATATATATATATATATATATATATATATTTTATATATATATATATATAAGTGTGTGTGTGTGTGTGTGTGTATTCTTGCAACAGTTAGCTATCTTTAAATGATTAGACACGTTAGAATTTAAAATATGTACTTATGTATACTTAATCGAAGTATGTATCTCATTTCTTACAGGGAGAAAAATAATTATTAAAATTTATTGCGTAAATAATTTGCATAATAAAATTTATTGCATTACATAAGATATTGCGTCATTGAAATAACTTGAAACTTACGAGCCGTACATTAAGATTATTATAGACATTTAAGATCTAAATTTTAAAGCTATAGGCAGTGAATTACAGAAGGAGTATCAATCACTGTGCAGCGATTTTTCAGAGAGAAATGTACGTACACTACACAAAATTTATAGATCAAAAATTAAATAGTTTTTTAAAAATTCTAAATTGTAATATACGTAAAACTTGATATTGAACTTTTTTATTGGTTATAAAAGTACGTTTTAGTTGTAACAGAAAAAAATGGATTAAGTATAAAAATGTACACGCATACACAAAAATATTGCTGTATAACATCAACTTAATAATCACATTTTGATAGTAAAATTTATTATTATTCTTAAGACATTAATAACCATTTAATATTTCAATTTTGATTAACATATATTTTTATTAATCAATTAAACAAAATGTTTTCATGTTAATTAAATATACTTTATTTTTTATTGTTCTTCTATAATCAATCTTGGATACCTCACAGAAATTTAATATATTTTCATATATTTTATAGGATGTGAAGTCTCAAAGCCTCTCTATAATATTACACAAAAGCATAAGCTTACTATCCCAGAATTCTAGAGGTATTTATGCGCGAATTGGATTGAAAAATTTTTATTTGACTTTCTTAAGCTATTTAAATTATGTTTGGAACCTCTGGTGTATGTTTCAAAATAGAGTGTCAAATTATCAGTAGAAACTTTTGCTTTTGTAGCCAAAGATAATTAAAAAAAAAGGTATATATGTACTCAAGAATATACTGTATGGGATACTATTCATCTATGTCAGTCTCCGTAAAATAAACTTTATTTTTTTGAATTACCCTATTTCAATGGCTTTTAAAAGCATTATATTCAATAAATATTGGAAGGAATCAGAGCATCTTCTATTTTTTGTAATAAGAAGGCTATATTTATATACTTTCAGATTTATTTAAACTTGCTGTTACGTTCTTTTCGAACTGCACTGTGTTCGAAACCCCGTAGTAGGATTCAAATGGATCCCAATTTATCTTATTTTAATAACTAGTATTATTTTAATTTTCTATTTTTGAACTAAATTAATGAAACAGCCTCTTTTGACTTTGTGGTCAAAGAAAAAGAATTCGGAAAGCATTCGGCTTAAAATAAAAATTTCCATGTATGCTTATCCATATTTAATCCAAGTAGGTTCAAAAAAATAAATGCAAAAATATCAGCAATTTCAAATTTCACACAAAAGAAATCTCAGGTAAAAATTATATAAGATAAAATTTCGCTACAGTTATAAGTTTTCTTAAATATTTGAAATGAAATAATAAAAAATAAATTATTTTATATGTTTATGATATATATATATATATATATATATATATATGGATAAGGTTACCTGCTTTATATCAGCAAAAATTTATCACTGAGGAACTGTAGCAGGGCTTTTTGTACAGATTTCAAACAGATAGTGATCTCTCTTTCTGCTTGTATTTGTCGATGGCCATTAAGTTTCGGGAATAGAATTTACATTAGTAGAATTAATAGCTTCCATTCGCCTTGCGTTCTTATAATTCATTGGAATTTCTTGCAATGGGAACTTGTCTCTTTCATAAATATGGTCTTATGCTAACGTTATACCTAGAGCTTCAATAAAAACTTGGAGTCTTCTCTGCAATATTTTTTCCAATCAGGATTATTGCTTATAATGGTATATATGCACCCGCCTTTGAATTATCAAGATCGTTTGAAAATGCAACATTTAGCCACTTGCTAGTTTTCCTTCTACAAGTGCAGCAGAAAATAGATTTATCTAAGGTGTCTACAGCACCTTCCTATAAATTATGATCAAGGATTGCATGCCGGTTCTTAGATTCTGAGATGTCAACTTTATTTTTCAAAGTGTGGTATGCTTTGAACAATATCACATTTAATTATTTTGAGTATGTAAGATACGAGCATAGTGTCACTCGTGGACACAAATATTGATGAATGTAATTCCGCGTTTTTAGTTAGAAGCAAACTAGAGGGAAATGGAATTTTTGTTTCTTCTCATTACTCCAATCATTATCATATTCCGTTTCAGAAGCATTTGTCAAAGTATATACGAGGAAGGAGGATGTCACGCGCTATATTATGTCCTTTGGCTTTATAAATTAACGTTGTATACTCCACACATAAATGGTTTCAATGTCACAGAAAACCTAAGACTTAATGCCAAATTTTGCTAGTTTCTTAGACATGTGTTGTCAGAATGGACAGTTTCCTCTGAATGAAACGAGCTGTTCATCAACTGTTATTTATACAGTGCGGTTTTAAAATTCAACATTATCTGCACATATGTACCCCATAAGTTACAAATGGCTACAAATTTATCTTTTTGTCTCCTATAGAAATACGGTTCTCTATACATGAAAGAATCTTTACAAACTCAGTTGCCCTGAAAATAGCCGGTAACCTATTACAAATTTCTTCTTCTGATAAAGATCGATTTATCTTTACTCTAAAAATTAAAAGCTCTATTATAAACTAAAATAGTACGAGAATTACTAACCGCAAAAAATTTTAAGTCCTATTTTAAAACTGCAATGATTTTCAAAGGAGAAAGAGAAATGCACTCGAAAAACCTTCTAAAACTTTTCATTGGTTTTGATGTTAGAACATCATCAGACAGTCTGCGTGGAAAGAAAACTGAGAGGAAATCTCTCAAAGAAAATTCCAAAGATTCTTATTGATTCTAAACTTTTTCCGCCGTCCAATATTACCATTACTCTTTTCCAAATCTAAAATTTAGAAATACATGCATTCACGTAATAAAATGTAACCATAAATGTAAAGAATTTAGTATTAATACACACATACGAGTATATATATTTATAATATGTATTTATGCATTAGTAATAAATATATATTAATTATTCATGAATATAATATATATATATACAATTCAGCCTACCAAGTCGCAAAGGGAGAAGGTTGGTACCATTAAACTAGTTTAACCCTGCTTATTCGGTCCTCAGCCCGAAATTGCTTTTTGACTTGCTGGGTTCCATATTTTCATTTATTTCTTCTTTCATTTTTACATTTCTTTCTATATATATATATATATATATATATATATATATATATATATATATATATATATATATATACATATATATATATATTATATATATATATATATATATATATATACATATATATATATATATATTTCTTAGAATAACTAAATTAGTGAATCCATAAGGCTACAAAACATCATCCCCGTTATTTTTAATTTCATTACATAATCAAATAGCTTTTGAGTTGAAATAGAACTGAACACAGTAGCAGGTAAATGTTATTTAGGCTTTCTTAAAAAAATCGAATGTTATTTTTTAATTCGTTATTAATCCAAGAAAAATAGGATTAATATTCATTTTTTGTATATAAATCATTTTTAAATATTTTATTTAGAATATCAATTAACTCTAAGCTCATATCAAAATGAAACGTGTTCATTTTCTTAGTTTGTTTTTTTAGTCCGGGGAATAGGAATTTTAAATAGATATTTTGGTGTGCTGTCACAAAAATCTCGCCTGCATTAATGATTTTGAAACTTTATCAGACTCTTTTAGCCTTTATATTTTGACTTTTCCATCGTAAATCAGAGCCAAGCTTAGCCTTTAGTTTGTTTCCTTTAATCCAAGAAAATGGGGCTCTTCAAATACAATAATTTTACTTGTATCTCTAATAATTAAAACTTTTTAAACGAAAGTTCAGATTTGTTTTCATATTTTTAATATATATACATATATACATATATATATATATATATATATATATATATATATATATATATATATACATATATATGTTATTATTGTTAATAGGTTATTATACAGAGCATATATATATACATATATATATACAGGTTATATATATATATATACATATATATATATATATATACATATATATATATATTATAGAGAGTTAAGATATATATATATATATATTATTGATTATTATTATTAAGTTATTATTATATTATTACATATTATTATTGGCTATATAATACATATTATTGGTTAAGTTATTATTGGTTGGTTACATATTAATATTGGCTGGTTATTATTATGTTATTATTACATATTGAAGTTGTTATTGTTATTGTTATTGGTTATTATTGTTGATATATTATTATTATTATTATTATTATTATTATTACATACATATTAATATTATTATTATTATTATTATTGTTATTATTATGAAAGAGTTATTATGCTATTATATTATTATTATTACATACATTATTATTATTGGTTATTAGTTATGTTAGTTATTATTACATATATATATATTATTATTGGTTATTATTACATATATTATTATTGGTTGCTATTATTATTGGGTTGGTTATTATATAAGGAGCGGTTGTTATATTATTATTATTGGCTATTATTGGTTATTATTATTATTATATATTATTATGAGTTGAGTTATTATTATTGTTATTATTATTGTTGCTACATACATACATTATTATTATTATTGTCATTGGCTGGCTATTATTGTTGATGAGTTGTTGGCTGGCTATTATTGGTTTATTATTGGCTATTGGCTGGCTATTGGCTATTATTATTATTACATATCCTTGCCTTACTTTTAACCAAAAACAGCGGAGCCTTTTAAACCAGACGTCTTCTTCGTCGGGTATCAATCACCGTACGCAAGCAAAACCAACTCACACACCCCCAAGTCCATCTGCTATTATTGTTTTGAAATTCTGTAATTCAGTAGAATACTTTATGAATTTAATACATACAAATAATAATAAAATCAAAAATACATATTTTTAATCTGCAACATTTAGTATAAAGGCAAGTATAATTCAATCTAAATATGCGAATCAAAGAGTTTGAATAATACGCAAGAATACCCACATAATATTTAAATAAGATTGAGAGTTTTAATTCTTACTATTAGCATTATATTTCATGTCGATATAATTTATTTATCCATTATATGCTTCATGTCACTTTCTTCTGATCTACCATGTTATTCTGAAATTTCTACTTTGATCTGACTCTTTCTATGCTTTTTAAAATCATTTGCATATTTCTTCAGAGAACAATCTCAAACCTCTTTAGAACACGAAGTATTTTATTATTTGATTAATTATTGATGAAAATCGTTAGCTAAGAATATATATCATGGAGTAACACGTACCTTTGAAAATTTATGGTGTTTATATTTTTACGCTTTTTGTTATATTGGTTTGTTTTATTTCTTTGCATTTTGTTAAAGCATTTTGTCAGCATATGAGTATTGAATTTCTTCTGTATTGTTCATTTGATGATAAGTTGAGTTTTAACATTTTTATTCTGATGAAGTGCTATTGGTATATTTTTTTTATGCGTTTAGAGGTTTTTATTATTATTAATTTCTGGTTTATGTTAAATTTTACTTTTCAGTTAGATTTTTACCATTGAATTATAATATTTTCTGGTTAATTATGTCGTGGCTTTGTTTTTGGTTTTTCTTAGAGACAATTAGATCTACTATGTTTACCTCTTCTTTTTCTGTGGCTGATTTTCAGAATTTTTATTTTCATTCGTAACTATATCTATTATAATACTGACCAGGAGATAGTTTCATGATTATTAATCTATATTATAACACTTTATTCTTCTGATTATAAACAGAAGCTGATGTCAATGATATTTGACCATTTCTTCCACTGTTCTACTTGGCTTTACCATCACTTTATTTCGAACAGCAATGCAATCCTGAACAAGCACACATCAT
>BMAW01079162.1:121692-137245 GCA_019974015.1 Nephila pilipes | reverse complement strand
GTCCAAACATATTTTTAACTGCAACATTTAGTAAGTAAAGGTGCTAAGTTATATTCAACTAAATATCATGAATCAAGAGTTGATAATACGCAAGAAAGCGCAATACTAATATTTAATAAGATTTGAGTTTTCAATTACTAACATGTTATATTTCGTTGTCGATATAATTTATTTAATCCTAATATGCTTATAGTCTTTCTTTCTGAACCTACCATGTTATTTACTCTCGAAATTTCTACTTTGATCTTGTACTTCTCTTCATGTGCTTTTAAAAGTACATTTGCTTATTTTCAGAGAACAATCTAAACTTCTCAGAACACGAATGATTTTATTATTTAATTAATTATGTGATAAACCTTACTAGAATGATATATCCCATGAGTAAGCAACGTACCTTTGCAAAATTTATTGTGTTTATATCTTTTCGCTTTTATTGTCATGATTTGTTTTATTTCTTTGCATTTTGTTAAAGCATTTCTTAGATAATTAATTGATCTTTGATTCTTTCATTGTTGATGATAATGTGAGTTTTAACACTTTTTATTCTGATGAAGTGCTTATTGATATTTTAGTTTTAGTTTCCTAGAGGTTTTTATTATTATTAATTCTGGTTTAGTGAATAAATTTTACTCTTTCAGTTGATTTTTAATTCCGAATTATAATATTTCTGGTTATTATAGTGTCTTGGCTTTGTTTTTGTTTTCTGTTAAGGAATTGAAGATCTACTATGTTTACTTCTTTCTTTTTCTGTGGCTGATTTTCAGAATTTTTATTTTCATTGTAACTATATTTTATAAATGAACTGAAGTGAGATAGTTTGATTATTAATACTGGTATAAAACACTTTATTTTCGATATTAAAAAAGTGAACAGTACATATACATTTCCATTTCTTCCACTGTTCTTTGGTTTTACTATCACTTTTATTTCAACTCTTTTATCCTCAAAGGTGGGCTTTGATTTTTTTCAAAGCTTTTGTATTAAATATCTCAGATTGTTATACTAAAATCATTATACCTTCGATTTTGGGGTTGTTATAAGGATTTTAAAAGATTATCTTAAATATTAATTATTTTCATGAATGTTTATTATATTCTGAGATTCTAGATTGCATGATTTTGCATATGTATGGTATAAGGTGTGTGTGTAGAGAGAGATATATATAGGAGAGCATGACGTGTCTCTGTGGAGTGTAATGATTTCATAATCTTTTTAATTTTTAATTTTATGGCCTGACAGCAGAGAAGTTCATTTTATTTTCTGATACAAATCCATTTGGATTTTAAATTTATTTAATTACGTGCTCATAAATCTGCATAAACTGGAATCTTCCCAGGACCTAAATCAGTAGTGAGATTTCCCTACAGACTTTACTTCTCAAGCTAAGACACATAAAGATTCCTCCATCAAATATCACGTGATCTGAAGAAATCCTTACATATAAATTCCAAGTAGAGAAAATTTTGTTCTCTTTTGCTTTCGCCGCGAAGTCGAACGACGAATCTGGTGTCCTAAAATTTGCATAATTTATTTATCACCACATTTATGACTTAACCGAAGCGAGTGAAAGCAGATTGATACGAATTAAATAAAATAAAATGAAATGAAAAGAAATCTGTATGTTGTTTTAATATTAAGTTCTTTTTTCTGAAGAGGAATGTAAATTAAAAATATTCCATAGACATCATACAAATATTTAAAAATCAAAGTGTTAGAAATTGGCAAAATGTTTTATAGTGCACAGTAAATATTTTATTTTTAAGGTATTACATTTAAAAATATGAATTTGTAAAGTAATGTATTTATAGTAATAACGAAGGGTGTTGCTGCAAGAATTTTATAGCTGGAACTCAAATTTTCAAATCACTTGATTTATAATAATTATTTATCTATTTAGTAGTTTCTGAGCCATAAACTTTTCAATACTGAGCCTATTATAAGCAGCTGTTTTCTGCCAGAGAATATTTATTTTTATAAATAATTATCTTGTAGTACTTAAGCCCCATTATTTAGTAGGAATTAAGCTCATTTTATTCTTAAAAGTGATTAGCATATTGTGCGTACACATAAAGGAAGTTATTAAAATGCTTATTAAAATATTACTATCTGTGATTGTTTTAAACTTCAGATAGTCTTAAACTAATTACAACTCAAAATCTAATAAAGAGTTAAAATGAGACTTGACTTCATTTCTGTTAAAACTAATTACCATATTAAACCATAGGCGCAATGATTGCAGTAATAAATAACCATTACAGTAAGCATCAATAATTTCAAATCCTACCCCCTGTAAAATCTTTTCGAATTCATTACTATTCACAGCCTCTTAAGAACATCTGTTTTCTTAGAAAGAAGTGCCCTCTTTTCTCTCTTAAGAACCACGATAACGAGACGGAACTAAACTTCATCTTTATGTTAAAGGTAATTATCGCATCGGTGCTACTTCTATTTCTTCAGAGAGATTCCCTGCAGAAAAGCTTTTCCAAATAACATTAAATGTGAGCCGAGAAGCCGATTTTATTAGAACTGAGGCAACCGAAAACAGATTACAAATCGTTGACCCAGGAGGATTGAACCATAGTTTTCAAAACAAACTTCGAGCGTTAAAGGACTTTATTTTAATGCGCTTCGTTGTGAAATTATCTGTGCTTTCAATCAGGAATTTGTAGGGAACTCTTAACTCACTTGAGATTAAGTACTTCAATTAATCCAGAGCTTTTGAGAAATGTGACGGAATAAAAATCAAGTAGTGATTTCTCTTTGGCTAATTGTTATATACCTGAACCGTTAATGCGAATATATTTCAACGTTATTTTAGCACATTCATTCCATTTTAAGAAACAAATAACTATAATGATTCAAGAAAAAAAATTCGGTGGCTTATGTTTCCCGCCACATTAGGGGATGATTTACATATCCCGTGACGGCAGAAGAAAGTCGGGTGACCTTGAATGACAGAGGTTAATTTAACTTTCGATGTGTCAGTCCGAAGAAAACTCAACCGGTCTTTCCAGAGCCCTTGACGATAAAACCTAAAGGGATTATCCTCGGTTTTGTTACTAAGGCATTTTAATTTCTATCATTGTTAAAAAGAGCTTAAAAAGAGCCGCCACATATTCCTCCTCTAATATCATTGTGATGATACAATGAAAGACTTATGGATCGATATTTAGAGAGAGTTGTTTTTCCAGCCATTACTGCAAGTGATATACATCCGCTTCCTGTTGTATTGAGTGTCGTTTGGATAGTTTCCTTTGAAGTCATCGCCTGTCTCTAGTTGGGATGACATGGTCTATAAGACGCATGCGCCATAGCCGGTATATTACTAGCTTGAGTTACGATTGTCGGACTTATTTAGACATTTGGAGGCAAGTTTCGCGTCGGGGTTATGCAACCAGTAGTTCTAGGATGAGTAGCTATCTAGTGTTCAAGTCATGAGTTACCACTTCGCTGGTTATGCTTTCAGGGATCTTTGGGGATAACGATTCAAATTCTCAACCTGTTGATCCTGATAATACTCGTCTGATCCTCGCACTACTCTTGACAACTGAGCAAAAAGGGATTCCTCTCGGGTTAGGTATTAAGGCATTTTTCAACTTCTTTTTTCGTTGTTGAAGAAAGTCTTTGAAAGCTTAGAATTACTGTTTAATCTCCCTCGGTAATGGTTCCTAGTATCCAGCATAGATTCGTTTGAAAGGGGTTGACCAAAGAAACAAATATCACTACCCGATTAAAGTGAGCAATCCACAAGATACGGACCCATTTTTTCCGTGATTGTTTAGGTTGTACTTATTTCTGAGGATACACATAGTATCAGAATTGAATGAATGTTTTTTTCATGACTATAAGTATATGATTAAAAATACTTGAGTATTCAAAGATCCACCGCTTATTATGTAAAGATATGGATCTCACAGCAAGAGACATTACACTAAACCTGTATTCTTTGATGTACAATCCAACCTGTTCTAAATTTCTTGACATGTGTCTGTACGCATTTTAAAAAGTGTTGATACTATAAATAAATTTTGCATTTCTCGTATCTCAACAAGCATATTTTTCCCCCTCAAACACATACAAACACTTGTACTGAACATGGGGTAATCCCTTTTATGCAGGCGTTTGGTGTAGAAAACGCTTATGTTTCCAACAATCGTTTATCAATATCCATTATCACAATTACACTATATCTATGTGTGTACATTTCATTCCACATATAGGCTTAATTCAATATTTCCTTACCTTTAAATGCCCTTATACTTATTAACCTTTCAACATCTCCTTTTGTGCTGCACCATATCACATTTTTAGCTACATTTTCTTTCTTTAATGTTCCTCATTCTAACTCCTGAACAATATTGATGTCTCTACGAATTAATTTGTAATAAAGTCAACTTAGCCTTTCTTTGTAACTGCAATTATTTACTTTGGCAATTCTTCGCCATTATTGTATTGACCAATAAGACATTCAAGAAATTCCGCGCGTGACACTTGAGATAGTTTCATAGACACAATCACATGGTGTACGTGGAGGGGATTCAATAGCATCAATATTTACATCTTTTCGAGTTAGACGAATTAGTTGTAAGCATTTTTTTTTTTTTTTGGCATTTTGACAATTTTTGACGTTTAATATTATTCCGTAGTAACAATCAGAGGGAGGGGGAGAGATTCAATAGAATATATATAAATGAAATACATTTACTTAAACGTTTGTTCAACATTAATGTAGGATTTTCCAGCTAATTATCAAGCAATTAATTTTATTTTCCAATCTACTGTAAAACCAGTTCCTCCGATAATCGATAGATGTCACCACGAATCAGAGTCATGTGATAAGCTCAGGCAGTGCCACCTATTCCAGAACTAAAACTGGGTGACACTTCGTTTTCGCTCTTTTCCCCCCACTTTTCCGCTTCTCTTGTTCTTCACATTACCCGCGTCGGAAGTAAACTTCAAAAGCCCGAGCGCGTTCCAGTACCCATCGCTAATGGGATAAGATTAATTAGATTGCCATCTATCCGCCTCGGAAGAACTGTTTACTCCTAATAGAGACAACCTGTTCATAGTTCAAAGTGTAAATATCTTCATCTCTCCAAATATTAAACGAAGTAAAACTAGTTGAGTCTCATCAGTGAATTCCTACAAAATCATAATAGAGTCCGGTAATGGAATTACCCCCCCCCCTAGACAACCAGCCCTTTGCGTAAGAGCAAACCATCGTAGATTCTGGATGAACAATCTCGTCACCCCACATTCTACATTAATGAAACATTCAATACATGGCCAAAATACTTTTTATTAATTGTAGCAGACTTTAGTCGGGCCTCGGCCACCAAAGGCCAAAGCAAAACCATCATAAGAAAAACTCAGATGATCATCAGAGAGGGGTGTCTGAGCAAAAGAGAGGAAGAGTAAGAGAAGAGCAGAGAAGAGGCAGAAGAGAGCCTTTATCGCTGTGTTTTTCTTTTTATATGAAAATTCAATTAAACGTCAGAGACACGTGGTATAAATGGAGGGACTTCCAGGGAATATAAGCGTAGACTTAAAGTCTGGTAGGAATCCTTCCTACAGGTCTGGACCGTGGGTAGACGCTGGTTCTGCGAATTTTTGAGAACGTGTGATTGAATAAATAAAAAAAGAACAAAACAATCGTATCAGGAAATAAAAATGAACATTATTTTTTAAACGAGAGAATGGGCAGATTTAGTAAATTGAATTATTATGATGAGAAATTATTGGGAATTAAGTTAAATCATTACATATGTATATATACTCACATCTCTTACCTAATTCAATGAATTAACTGTAAGATAATAATGCTTCCAAACTAGACATTTATGGCTTGATATGGGCTTGAAGCCAGTGACTGCATCCTAGAGCATCATAACCAGTGACATTTAGGTAGAGTTATGTTTTTTGAGTCCTAGTTCCACTAAAGATCACGGCCGCGATGGCAAAGTAACATAATCGTTAGCTCATGGGCGGCGTTGTTTCTGTCCAATCGCAGCTTCCAGTCCTGATGGCTAAAAACCTATGGTGTAGGGAGGGTTATTTCAAAGGGGGGAATTCTGTATGGTACACTACGTGGAATCAAATATTTTGGGGCTAAAAGTTCTTGCTTTGGAATGGTAGGGAAGTTAGGTGAGAGAGGTACCAGCATGTAACGTTTTTGTTAATCGACCAAGATTCAAAATCCTGAGGTCCATCGTCAATAGCTTTCGTGTTGCTTCTTAGTGCAACGTTAATGATAAACAATCAATCAATCCACAAGCTTAATGATGGATGTTACACACAATAAAAGAGCAATAAAAAGAGCTCAGCGTCAAAGTCTCAATGTGGTGTTGCTAGACCGATAGAGTAGTGAAATACCATCTCAGGTATCTCCCTCGTCCTTTGTATATTGTTCAGAGTTATGAGGTTCTTCGTTAATATCTATCATATAGTTATAGAGAAGTACTTCTGATTCGTACTCTCAAGTGTTCCAGAGTAATATTTATGGGATATGCAAAAGTTTCTAAAAATAATTTATTGTTGATTACTTGTTTTGATAAATTGCTTTCATTGCATAAAATAATTAATCAAAACAATATTCAAAGCGCTTGCTTGAAAATTTAGTCGTTAGTTCAGAAATTCATTTACAATAGAATAATAAATGTAAATTAAACATTAAACTTTCTAATTATAAAATAACTCCATCCTATTATAAATTATGTAGTATTGGATACATTTTATTGGAGAATAATAATTAATAAAGAAAAAAAACTTTAAGTTTTACATAACATTTGATTTGAAACTATCTCTGTACCATATTTATAACTTCCTAAATAAATTATTTTAGCGTATCTAAGAAACCATAATAATATCTAATATATTCTTAGATATTTACCTTACTTCTCAATAAAAAAAAAAAGAAAGAAAGAGGATTACCAGCCAGACAGAAATTCGTATGTTTTGCACATAACATGATAAAAATAAAATCAGGAAATCCTATATTAAAATGGTCGGGGATTCAATTCAAAAGCCTCTCAATACTAAAAGATAAAACAACTAACAGCGGCTTCTCTTCATAACAGTCTTACCAGATTCAAAATGTTCTGTCCACAGATGCAAGCTTCCAGCACTGAAAAGTGAAAAAAAAAAAAATGAAATAAGACTGTTTAGAATCACCGAACTTAAGGAATACAATAAAGCTTTTAATAATATTAAGGAGTATGCAAGGATAAAAGGCATATAGGGGGGAAAACATTCGAAAATTTATCCTATAGAACGATCCTAATTCTCACCAAAAGCTAAAATGCGATAATTCTTTCTAAGATGATCATCTGAACAGTCAATCAATATGTAAGTCACAATTTATTGATAAAATTACTGAACATATCTGAAAATATACGTTTGATTACTAACGAAGAACCAAAAAAATATTCTTCCGAAACAGTTTTTTTTTTAAAATTTAAGAATTTAGTTGCATTACCAACTTCCTTCTTAAGGAAAGCGTTTTAGAAAACTCCCAGAACCATAAAGTTTTTGAAAGCATGAAGATAAAAAAAAATGTTGTCAAAACAATTTCCATAAGTTTAGCTGAAGCTTGAAAGGGACTTTTGAAAGATGAAAATATACTCCGAAGAAAAAAGCTACCTGAAGGTTTTTAATATATTAAACACACCATTAGTCTAATCGACTTACCTCTAAAGTAAAGGGATTCTATTCATATGATGAAAAGATGGCTGAAGATTAATACAACTGGGGATGACGTTCTGATAAAACCGAATAAAATTGTGAAGAGCCAAGCAGGAAGCAATATGCTATTTTTTTTTTAAATATGTTTTAAGATCTAAGAACAAAAACATAAATTTCAAAAAAAAAAAAAAAATGATTTATTCAAGACAGATCGTAAATCTTTTGTTCATTCTTCTTGAATAGGGACGTATGTGGTAATTCTGGTGACACAAATAATCAATATTAAACTGTAATTTAATATAAAAATTTATTAAAAGCACTAATTTAAATTTCACTAAAATACCATTGAAAATAATGATAATGAATTCATTTCCCCCATTTAAATTTATTAAATATAGCAATGGATCTTCTGTGGTTTGTGGACCCATGCTTTCACCACGAAGAAGTTTAATACCAACGCAAGGTTAAACGGTTGAACATAATTTTGGTAGTTAATTAAAACGGGTAGTTAATTAAACTACATAAAATTAAAACGGGATTTTAACTGAAAACTTACATGCGGAATTGAAAAATATTGCTTTTTTCCACCAATATTATATGTAGTTTTGAGCAATCCTGATCATAATAAATCCTGTTATTTATGCCTCTTCGACAAATAAAGGGATCACAGCAACACAATCGGCAAGATTGTGATTTTCGTGACCAGCGATATTCTAGTGCAATCGTGAATTCATAGTTAACGTTATCATTTATTTTTTTCCTCAGAACGAGGCATCTAATAATTTTTTGTTCATAGTTCATGTATTGAAGAAATCCCAAAAATTTAAGTTTCTATTTATTAGCGAAAAGAACAGGAATAAATATGTGGCTATAAATAGTTTATGTGATCTAATATTTTTCCAGAAGAAAAAAAAATTATATACGTAGAATTGGTAGTGGTTTCAGATAAAAATAATTTTCTGGGTAGAATTTCTTAAAATTTACTTTAGTAATCAACATTGACTTAAGAACTGCGATTCGCGACAGCGGTTTTTTTCCCCTAGTACACAATTCATTCACAAGAGAAAAGCAAATTTCTACCGGTACAAAAGCACTTTGTTTAAAAATTATGGTATTTAAACAAATATTCGGCATTTTGTTGAATGATTTCCAGTGTTCTCCATTCTTCTACTGTTTGTAGAGTGTGTTATACAGTTAAGAATAATTCGAGATAAAAACCAACGTTTTTAAAAACAACGTTTTTATATAGTAGCAAAGTTAATTAAGAAAAATTATTGAAATATTAGTTTAAACTGGTCGCAAATATCTAAATATTGCACTGTTAGGCAAGTAAGAACGGTTCTCGAAATTTCAGAGCTCTAGCTTGATGGGAAGTTGGTTAATTTAACGATAGAAAATTTGATGACACACTGATACACACACAGAAACACACACCAAGTGAAATACATAAAAACGTTAAAAGTAACTAAAATTAATTAATTCATCCGGTAAATTAAATGGTTGGAATGCAGTTTAACCCAATCACTCTTGGCGACAAGAATTATTTGGCAGTATTTTGCCAAATGTGGCTACCCTGGTCCGTTTTACGGACTTAACGTTCAGCCAAACAAAAAAATCGCCAAGTTTGGTGCCAATTTTTGAAATCGCGCCAAGTGGTTGGGCTAAACTGCATTATTGAAGAAAATATTAATTAAAACTTGTCGCAAATGTCTAAATATTGCATTGTTAGGCGAGTGAGAACGATTCCCAAGGTTTCAGAGTTCTAGCTTGATGGGAAGTTGGTTAAATTAACGATCGAAAATTTGATGACACACACACACACCAAGTGAAATTCAGAAAAACGTTTTAATAAAGGAGCACCTATCAAAAATTTTTATAATTTGATAACAAATAATAATACCCTTTTCAATCAATATGTCCATCGCACTTTGAATTTATTCTAAAGGACATATTTTACTTTAATTTCCTCGTCCAAGTATGTCTTATTTTTTCTAAACAAAGGCGGCCGTGATAGCCCAGTGGCCATGGTCATAATGAACTCGCGGGCGGTGGTCTTCGTCGAGGAGTAACGGACACGGGCCTTGATGCTACTAAAGACCAGCCGTGTAGCCGAGGCTGATTCGTATTAAATATGTCGAGGCTCAAATGCCTCCCAATGGCGTGCTGTGGAAGTTTGGAGAAGAAAGTGCCATTTCAGATGTCATCCCCGTCACTTGACCAAGGCTTAGCATTATGAGGTTCGTCACCAATAGACCTAAAATTTTATTAAAAAATAATATATTTAGTTAAAAATAATCTACCACCTAAGAAAATAGATAATTTACAAAAACAATATAAAAAAGAAAGATCTTGATATAAAAGGAAAATTCTTAGAGCTAATCCCTAAGTCTGGGAGCACTTCTTCCCCACCAATAATAAAAACTATGTTTTGAAGTTCATGGTTGCCTTTGGCAAGTCCCTGAACTCTCGACACCTTGAGGTCATAATTCCTTGTTCATCTGATAACTCTCCAAAGCAGAAATATGAATTTTTAATATGTTCTCTGTTCTCAAGGATCAAGGAGAATTTTGATTTGAATTTTGAGGAGACTACGCCTCCTTTGACAGTTTCCACCAAATAGGTATCTTTGGTTCTTAAAATTCTTTGTGGTGGGAAGATTCTCGGCCTTGAATTTCTGGACTATGAAATTTGAAATTATGTTTTTTTCCAATTCCTAACCTTTTAGTGAAACCTATAAATTTGTGCGTGTAACTTTTTTTATTTTTCAAATAATTTAAAAGACGCTAAATTGAAACTTCTCTAAATATCTGGTAAAGACTCGTCACTCGTTATATCGTAATACAAACGAATTTAGCTCAGAGAAAATTGTAGAGCATATTTTTGTCAATATATTAAATTTCTATTGACAAAAAATTGATTCATCAAAACAATGTTCTTCATCCACTTTAATTTGGTTTCAAAGACAATTTTCCATTTGGTTTCGTTTCTCAAATACAAAAGATCTGTAGAACATGTTGATTTTACTTTTATCGATGTTATGAGCGAGTTCAACAATATAAATTGGTCTGTTCCATTTTAAGTTTTCAGAAACCTTCATTTTACATTCTGTTTACAAAAGTTTATTTGTTCCTACTTAATAAATTTATTATTATAAATATTCTTTAATATATTATTATTATAAATATTCTTTAATATATTATTATTATAAATATTCTTTATAATAATTTTACGATAAAGTATCCAACTACTCCAGGCTGTCCTCAAGGCTCGGTGCTTGCTTTGAGGACAGCCTGGAGAATTCATATTCTAGTTCGGTTTTGAGGAATTCATATTCTAGTTCGGTTTTGGAAATTGATTACGAAACCTTTTGACTTCAAGCTTTTGCGGATGATTTGGAGTATTTCTTCCGGAAATTCCAGAAGAAATCTGGAGCATAGTTTGAATATTTTAATTGGTCTTAGTGTTGAACATCTGGCGCGGCTAAAGTTGGAGATCTCGATTGAGAAAACTACCTCGGTTGTATTTAGTTGCACGTAAATCTATCACAAGTTAGTTCGTTGGGGCACAGTCTCCAATCGAGACAGAATTTTTAAACTGAACAACTCCTACATAAAAAATTTTAAGTTTTCTAAATATTTGGGTATTCTGATTGATTGCCTGTTCTCCTGGAGCCCCCACATTAATTATCTTAAAGAAAAAAAAATTTATCTCTCATTAAATTGTAATAAGGTTTAATTCGGTGATTTCAATTCTGAAAATAATAAAGTATGGTACTTATCTATTACATAACCAATTATTGTCTATGGTGCGGGGGCTTAGGGTGGTGATCTAAATTCCTATCAAATTATGAAGTTAAACTCCATTCATAGAATTTACCTTTTCAAAATTACCAAGGCCTATTAGGATCTTTCCAAGTGCTGCTTTGCAGGTGATTCCCTGGGTCCCCCCTATTTATCTTACGCTAACATTTCACTATCTTAAATATAAAATTTAGAAGCAGCCTAATTCCAACTTTTTTCATCTGATTAATAATATCATATTCAACTCAAAATTTTGTTTTAGAGTTGTTCGTCATA
Source organism: Nephila pilipes (assembly GCA_019974015.1). Classification (NCBI taxonomy): domain Eukaryota; kingdom Metazoa; phylum Arthropoda; class Arachnida; order Araneae; family Nephilidae; genus Nephila; species Nephila pilipes. The sequence goes on along the minus strand of BMAW01079162.1, from coordinate 125,489 downwards.
AAAAAAACTAATTCTTTTTCTCAAAAAATCTTTAGACCTCTCCGAGTGGGCTATTTACACTGACGGATCAAGTATCGGGTCCGAAACTGAGTTTGCCGCATATGTCTTTGACCGAAGAGCCGTTTTGTGGACCGCCTCTCATAACATCAAAGTTTCTATTTATTCCGACAGTTTATAATCAATATTGCTACTGCAGAGTACGAGATATAAACAGTTTTTCATACCATTAAGAAATTAGAAACTTACTCTTATTTTTACAGCTTACGCTGGATTCGGGGCCACGTCGGAGATTATTATAACGAAATCGCAGTTTCAATTGTAAAGCTCGCTGTCACTGATGGTGAGGGAATGAATCTCCCTGTCCCTCGTTCTCATATAGTTATGAACCCATTAAGGTTTTAAAAAAAGCTTTTCTCTATGTGTGTCTTTCTGACTGGAAGGTCTGGTGGATAACTTGTAATACTGGTATTCGGGTTCAGTCCTATATTCCGTGACCATATCTGAGTTTCTATACAAATTCTGGTTTTATTACTCGCTTCGTAACTGGTCATGGTCCCTTCGTTTGTTATTTAAATCATTCTAATTTGAAAAATACAATTATATGTCCATGGGGCTCTGCTGGATTTGATGACCACTACGTTTTCTTTTACCCTTTGTGCCGAATGAATATTTCTATTCGACTCTTGTGCCAAAACTCAATCAAATATAACTAACACTAAAAAGTTAATAACTTACAAAGATAGACCCTAGACAAATCTCAAACAATTATTTATTCAATAACCTTGAAATATAATATTCGATGGATGCCTGCTCTCCAGGATAACACCCTAGATAGATTCACCTGTTCAACGAATACCGAATTAAGAATGTCTTACCGAAATCTCCATAGCTGAGGTTGATTTGATTTCTTGACTTCACTACGATCATTATCACCCATAGCAACTCTTGATCTCGTCTACAACCTGTAAGGCAAATATTCAACGCTAGTGCTCCTCGGCCTCTATCGTCTCAATTTCGCTTTGCTTTTATATTTTTCTATCTAAACCATTTCACTTTATTTCTGCCTGCCTCTAATTTGCCTAATCACGTTTCATTTGGGTTGGGAAGAAATTGCTATTAGCAGCAATCAATCTCGATTAAAGTCCCCAAGGTTAGTGAAGAGAAAACCGCGAATAGTCCAACGTCACACTTGTACCAGGGATTTTCATTTAAACTGTCCTATTGTTGGAGTGAAACCTATTTGGCTGAAGTCCATGTGTGAAAATCATTACTTGCATTTCGAGCTTAAATCCTTTATACTCTTACCGCTCGTAAAATTACTCAACAAATTTCTTTATTGTTTCAGATTTATATTACATTTCTTAATATTTCAATTTTCCTTACTATATTTTTTACTATAATAAAGATTGCATAAAAATAGTTTTATGTAATTAGATAAAAAATAATTTTATGTAATAAGATTTTTTACAAGATAAGAAAAATTTTCCTAGGTATAATTGTATACCTTGTATATATGTACATATTTTTGCCTAATAATTCATTTTTTCCACGAGTTTATAGATGCTTTTGCATTGTACCATTTAACCCAATTATTATTTCTGCAAGAAAATTCCTACCACTAGTTCTTTTTCAATTCCTGTCGTGTATATTTTCTGTTCTGTGAATACATTATAAGCTAAAATAATTTTGCTTCCAAAACTATGTGATATCTTATGTTCGTTTGACCATAAATGCTGAGTGCGAGGGTGAATGTCTCCCGTTGGCCAGTTTGTATCTCTAAGCCCTTTGGGTATTCTACCAATAGCCCTCTTGTAGCTTCTAGTGTGACGTTAATAACATTAATCTATCTATCACTAAACAAAGTCCACTGCTTCAAGTATTCTTTGCTTATTTCATAGACTTCAAAATGACGACGGGTCGTTATCGTAGCGCTACCGTCGAGATTTTTTTTTTCCGTACCTTTTTCTGAAATTGTTACAATGAGTTTCTCTGTTTCTGAAAAGGGAAATTTTTCTTTCACAAAACAAAGTCCACCACTTCAAATATTCTGTGCTTATTGCGTTGAACTGCCGTGTCGTTATCGTAGCGCTACCGTCGAATTTTTTTTTCTTTGAAACTGTTACAGTGAGTTGCTCTATTTCTGAAAATGAGATGCTTCGTTGCCCCCAAGCTGGTACTTGGGACAATAAAATAGACTACCACCTAGAAACGAAATGGTTCTGTTCGAAACGGGGTATATGATCATGTTAGTCGTGGTTTCTCAAAGACCTTTCGTGGGGAATAATGAAAACTTGTGCCCATGGTACTTAACTTCAAACTTTTCTCGTTATGTGATGTGGAAGACGTAATAACAGTTCAGTTCTCATCCTCGTCACTAGCATTTGGTCTTAAATTGAAAGATCCGTTGCGACTATTTCACGTGTTTCTTTTAAAATGACACCGAAAATAGGAACAAAGGTGAATTGTGTTGGAGATCAACAATTTTTATTAGTTTCCAGAGCTGGATTTTATCAAAAGTCTTTAAAAAATTAATCTCTGTTTCACAGAATGAATTATGAAATGCTATGCAAGCACAGACAATTATTTTTAAAATCTTATGATTTTTTTAGAACCAGTTTCACTTTTTTAACTGTTGAATTTTTTAACAAAAAAACCCAATAAAATTCTAATACAATACCACCTAAAACGAAAAGAGGTGCATTATTCGAATTAAAAAATTTGAGGAAAAAACTAGAATGTTCATTGATTCGTTTAGTTAAGGTGACTGAACTTCCATATCAATTTCATTCAACCTAATCGGCTAAGAAACTTACCTTTCAAAGTAATTAGTTACATAAAAATCATTCTAAAATTAGATAAAACTATAAGTCAGTCTTTTTGCAACATAGGTTGTGACGATCCTTCTTCATTTTTAACTCTACAGCCATTTTAAAGATTAATTAAATAATCACCAAGTCCAAGATTCCAATTCAAGATACGTAAGAGAAGGACAACACACTTTATTTCTATCAAAGTATATGTAAACTCTTTCTCTTTCGAATCCTTCTTAGCTGAGTTAATCCTAGTTTCTGTTCAAATGATAATGTCTTAGCTTACCAATTCTCTTGTTCCAATTCAAACACTTCTCAATAATAGGATATTCGACTCCTGTTATTCTGATCAGAAGTGCCTTCCAACTGCTTTCAATATTAAAGGTTGCAAACGATAATTCACTCCAATCCACAACATCTATCAGCTTATCGTTATTCTCTACTTCCTTTTTTTTCCTTCCAATTCTATTTCGCTTATATATTACTATATACAATTGAATTTACTACATTTCTTATCATCTTTTTTAAGTAAGAATGTTTCCTTTTGTGGACAAGGAGTTGTATGAAAACCAAATTACCAAAAAATCCCCAAAGTTGTATAAAGGGAAAATCGCGAATTGCCGAACTTCACAAAGTTAAAATGTGTACGATATTTAAAGGATAATTTTCAACCATTTTGATCATTTGATCAGGTTGGAAATACTTATTTTCCAATTAATTAAATTTTAGCACCATCAGTGATATTGTCTCTCTTCTATAAAATGGCTATCTGAATTAAATTTTATAACACATCAATCAATAACTCCCGAGACTAACATTGAAAACAACATTTTTTTGCAAAATTTTTTTTTATTCATCAACATAACACCTTTTGTTAATCACCTTTTAGGGTGATACAATCGTTCCAACGCTTTTCCAAATCTTTTTTTTTTTTTTTTTCCGCAAGAAATCTTTTTTGTTGCGAGTAAATAGCGATAAACAGCTTTC